>CAEGAE010047130.1:0-11586 GCA_903067095.1 Girardinus metallicus
TATATATATATATATATATATATATATATATATATTGCTTTCTAGTTCAAATTTTAAAAGGTTTAAGCTGGTTAAACCTGGAAATATGTAAATCCATAGGATTGTATGTGTGATTAGATTAAAAACACTTGGACTACTACCAGCTTTGCCTTCTTATTTTCTTAATAAAAGGACTTAACAAAATTATTAGTTTTTATTGAGAACACAGTAATTGTAAAAGTATAGGTCATTTACAATTTACAATGAATTAAATTAATCAATTAATTAACAAAACTAAATTACTGTTACAAGAAACTTTTTTATTTCAGTGAGTTGTTACAGTGAAAGCACAACAAGAAAACTGGGACATGCTGTACTAATAGCATTAAGACTGAAACAGAACACTTTGAACTTAATTTTTTTTTCATCTCTGGTTTAAAACTTTAATTGTGAAAAGACATAATATCTGGTCAATCGCATTATTTTCTCTGAACAAATATTATTTTCAGAATAGTTTGTAAAGTATATAATTTTTTGTGAGAACAGAACCAAAACATATTAGAAAAAGAAGAAAAAAGGAACAACGCTGAAACTGGTCAATAAATAATGGTTTGAAATCAAGGAATGCACAGTTCAGCATTCAGCAATGTTTACCAGGACTGACCTGCCAGCAGCCTTTGATCAGCATTTAATGACACTTAACACAATCGCTTCAAGACAGCCCTGCTTATTAAGAGGGGAACAGATGTTGTACCAAAGCGATCTTGCCGATTTAATTAGCCTTTGATATTAAATGCATTAGCACTTGAAAACAGTGCAGTTAGAAATATAACCACGTGCCATGAAAGATAAACCCTGTGGATAATCTAAGCGAGAGGCACAGGAGCTGGGGAGTCGAGGAGTAAAGGAGAAACATTATAGTCTGTTATGAGAGCAGAAATTGCATAATGCTGTCAAAAAACAGCGATCTGACCCTATATCCATTTTCTGTCATCTGTTGGCTGAACAGCAGTTAGAAAAATTTATAGGCAAATCTATGGCCCTAAAACATCCAGCGGTTTCCCTGCAGAGTGGGCCTCATGCTGTGGTAGTGGAGAACATCTCTAGGAACAAAGCAATCACTATTTCTTTCCTCATATGGCGCTCCTAATATGTTGTGAGCGGCTTTAATTCAGTCAAAGAGGTACACTTATGAGCCCAGTTTGAAGCTTGCAGCAAGAGTACATATAGCTGCAGCTGCAAGAATAAAATACAAGTATTATTAACTTCAGGATTGGATACCCATCGCTCAGCAAAAAACAATTTCAGGGGCCTGTGACACCAAGATAGGCAATACACTCAAAACTATCAATTTACAGTTGAGAATTATTGACTGGTCTTATGCTTGACACCGAGACTTTATTCTAACCACAACGAATTTTGAAGGGATTTTCCAATAGAAGTCTGCCGTAGCTATAATGCCAGTCCATCTAAAGCAGCACACTCCTGCTCCCATGAAAGCAATTCTCAACGCCTTATGAAAATTCCATTCTCTGACTGATCCCCTTTTTACTGGCAAAGGAGTGTGTGCAGCACTCACACACATACCCACACAAACAAAAGGGGCACGAGGCTGATTGCCTTTTGTCCACCTCTGAAAACCTGGCCACCTGGATCCTGCTAACCTTCAATAGGGTTCATTATGGCGGGCTCTCCGTCCACCTAGCCACTGCTTAACACTGCAGACATGGATCTGGCTTTTTTGCCCCCACTGCTGCCTCTGCTGTGCACTTACAGTCCAAAACCCTTCACCTTGTTTTTGCCTGCTATGCCTATAAAGGCACAACTGTTCTTTCCCGGCTCTAAGCACCCGTCTCTATTCTTCATTTCTGCCCCTGAGGCCATATCCTCGAGTAACATCACAACAAAAACCCATCCCTCTTTTTCTAGACATCTTGAGCTTGGCCTGTGGAGGTAGTGAACAGCCACCTCTTTAGCAATGACAGAAATAAAATTGTTGTTAGAGATTGCTGTGGCATGTAACTGAAGTGTTTTACAGTGTTGAATGAGTGTGCTGGGATGGTTAAGAAATTAGAATTAGTCTAATTAACTGATTGGCTCCACTAAGCTGTTTGGATAAATATAACTCAGGATCATCAGCATAACATCAGAAATGTTTTCTCTGCTGTCTAGTAATTTTACCATGTGGAAGCAAGCACAGAGTACAGAAAATCATCCCAAACACCAAACCCTGTGTAACTACATCATTAACTCTGATCTAAATCACTGTAGGTTTATTTCTTTGCAGCATGTTGAAGATTGTAAAAAAAACTTTCAAAACTGTACACACAATAAAATGGAAGGTATGTGTGGGAAACAAAATGATCATACAGTCTTCCTCTCAGATTTAGATATCCACTCTGGTTTAGGCCATTCGGAAACTTAAATGTTCTTCTGCTGAAGTCTTTATCTTGTTTATTTTAAAGTATGCATGGACTCCCTCTCCTTCATATTTAGAACCCCAGTTCTAACTAAAAAAATAATAAATATATATATATATATATATCGAGGATATGTGTTGATGCTATATAAAGATACATGCTGTAAGAATAAAGATATGTAAAATACAAAAGGAGAGAGAGAAAATTGGCCCAAGTACTGAACCTTGTGGTAGTCCATACATATTTCTGATGAGTATTTATCAGTTATTACTGATATGTACAAACTAGATGTATCCACCCATTCTGTTGCTTAACACTGTAGATATGAAAGAGCTTTTCTTGTATCCCCACTGCTGAATCTACTTCACAATAACAGTCCAAAACCTTTTACACTCTTTTGGCCTGCTACACCACAATAGCCCCCACTGTTCTTTTCCATCGCTCACCCATCTCTCTCTTTCTCTCTCTAGTCTTCATTTCTGCCCGTAAGGCCCTATCCATGAGTAACATCTCAACAAAAAACCATTTCTCTTTCTTTAAACATCTTGAGCTTGGTGTCTGTAAATTATACTGCCTATGGCGGATGTGAACAGCTCCCTCTTTAACAGCGACAGAAATGAATCCCCTGTTAGAGATTACTGTGGCATGTAACGGCCCATGAGCGGCCCAGTTTAAGGGGTTTAACAAGGTTAAATGAGTGCGCTGGGATGGTTAGAAAATGAGGGGCTTGATGTTGGGGAGCAAGAGAGAGAGAACGGCAGGCGGTCTATGTTTTCATTTTGAATTTATAAAGGCATGATGATGCATCACGAGGCTTTATAAACTCATAAACACCCCCCACTAACGTCATAGGCAGTAAAGTCAAAGCGGAGAGGGAACAACAGTAAATGTGGCACACTCCAGACGGGTGGCCACCTCCATTTGAAAAGTAGACATAATAGGAAGCTTTTTAATGGAAAATGTCCCCACTTAAACTTTAATCTACCCAAGCATCATATTCACCAAGCCATGGTAATGACACACACAGAGTAATGCACATGCTGAAATCCTACCACAAACCATACAATGGCTGCAAATCCCCTCCCGTGGCTGATGCTTTGGTCATCATCACTTATTATTATTTTTTTTAAACCAGCTTAGAGGGATTAGAAGTGACTGACAGCAAAGAAAATGTGGATTTGAATTTGCATTTTCTTATGCAGAGTAAATAGACAACATAACTTGGCTCTAGAGCATGGAATCGCTCTTTCTTTTTATTTTCCTGGACCGAGAAAAACAAAAACAAAACAAAAAATACAAAAAAACAAACATAACATTTTATGGTCGTTACTTTAAGGAAATCCCTGAAACAGTATAAAATAAGAAATATATTTTTACAGTCATTTCAACGCAAAGCACTTTTATCCGTCAGTAGAATAAAAATGAAATGAATACATGAATTTTCAAATAAAATTAATGTAAATGGCTTTTAAATGTGTCCAGTTTGGAAAACAATTATTTATTGTGCCTTCTTAAAAATATAGCCACACACTTCACTTTTACATTGGCTTGTTAAAAATCACAAACTTCAATTTATTTTATCTGCATTTGAATATGTGTAGTGTGTGATTGTGACAAGTATGAATAATTATTCAAATAAAAATACAAATATGAAAAGTGTGTCTTGAAAATGTATCCACCCACCTCCCCCCACACACTTGAGACAATACTTTGTAGAACCTCCTTCTATAGCAATTACAACTGCAAGTGTTTTTGGCCATGTCTCTACAAGCTTGACGGTTTCCAATATGGGGTCCAAAACAAGGTCACTGGTGTTGAATTTTAACTCCCTCTATTGCAGCAGTGTTGACTGAGCTGTTTCTCGGTAGCTGAGAGTGGGACAGAACCACTCCCAGGCATGGGATTTTTGTTGTTTTTTTTTTTCAGCAATAACACTACGAACAAGAATTCTGTCACAGCAGCTACAATTTATAATACAAAGTCACTACTAACTCTATTGAAAGATGAGACTGTAGAAAAATCAAAATATATTTTGTTGCTGCATACTTATATGTTCTAACATGTCTGCTCTGGCAAGGATTAAGCAGAAATTTGTAATCATATTAAGATTTTTGCAATATGTAACAGAATTATAATCACTTCAAGGTCAGAGAAGGTTGGTAATATTTACATTAAATAAAGCCTGAGAAAAACGCACAAAGATGATCTTCAGTCTTGGTTAAAGTTATGAAAGTTAAACGTTAAAGTTGACAAAAAATTTTAACTTTAGACTGTTTCAAACTAAAATGACCAATTTATAATGTTAAAATTTTTTTAAACAACTTGAAATATTTAGCAGTTTCCCTACATGATTCTTGTTTCAAAGTTTCATGGCAAATTAAAAAATACTATCTTTACACTAGAGCTTTTTCTGGTAAAATGTTTTTACTTGGGAAATGCAGTGGAAATAGAGATGGGTGAAATGGAGGAAATGCAGCTCCAAAGGAGAATTTTTTCCCAATTCTCCTTTGGAAATCTCAACCGGATGGATGAAGCAATTTTCAAGTTTTTCCGCACATTCACTTTTGAATTTAGGACTGGTCTTTTTTTGTTTGTTTGTTTTTTTAATTATTATTATCTGGTCTTCTTAAAACATGTGAATGTTAGTTGATCTAAATCATTCTTTTGTGACTGTATGTTTTGTGTCATAGTCCTAAACCTCTGTCAATTTTTTAAGTATTTTGCAGCTTCTTGCAGGTTTTCTTGCAAGATTATTCCATTTTTTCTGTTTCCCATCAGCTATAGCCAGCTGTCCCTTAACTGTTGAAAAGAGAACGAAAAAAACAAAAACAACACATCTCTGCAGAAAGATGTTGCTACAACAACTTACAGTGTCAAATTCAGCTTACTTCACATTATTTAGGGATATCAGAGTATTGTGGCTTAATAAATATGTCCTCTCAGCTTTATTTTTTTTAAATACATTTAGAAAATGTATTTAAAAAACACCCCTTGAAAACGTTCATGGGGTGTAAATATTTTAGTGAGCCTTTGTATACCTAGACTTTTTATACCTGGCCTGTTTTGATAGAAAGCATTCATTGGGAAACTAAAACATGCTATGTTTCATTCATCTTCACATTAACACAACTGGAGGTGGATTTAATGTGGGGATCAAATAGAAGCTAGCATAATAGTTGATATGCTGCAGCCAAGCTGTGTGTGGGCATGTATACCTTCGAAATGGAGACTGCAAATAATGTGCGTCAGTGTGTGTGTGTTTGTCTGTCTGTGTGTGTCGTGGGGGTGGAGGGAGGTGGGAGGTTGATGGGGAATGTGATTGTATTTTTCTTTCTCCTGTCCCCTCAGGAGGTGACATGGTTGGTATTGTAATTCCACTCTCATTTCCTACGTTGCACGGGCGACTGCAGACTTGTCACTCAGGAGGAGCAGAGAATAGGCCTGCCAATCAGTCAAAGACCCATTACCAGAGCAGTACCTGGAAAGGCTGCATTTGCCCTGTTCCTTGTTAGCATAAATAAATTCTAACACTTGGTCCATCCAAGCGCACAATGATTAGCAGGATTGGATAATACATGGAAGTACTCTATAAAAGAAAGGACAGAGAGGCTAATGGAATTAAAAGGCAAAGAAAAAAAGTTTCCCTGAATCACATTGAGTGTGCTGGATCTTCTCAATTAGCAGTAAAATAACATTTTCAAATGCTTTCAGGAGCCAAAAGACGGATGTTAATGTACACATATAAGGAAAGGCAAGGGTATACAAAGATTAAAGCAAACAAAAACAAACAGCAAAGTAGCAGCCCTCAAATTAAATGAATAAAAACTTTAGCCCCTTCAACTGCTGCTGTACGCTGCAAGTCAGCTGGCTGAAGGACTCCCTCCGCATACAGGTGGGACAAATTCAGCTACTGTTCTAAACCAAGCCAATAGCCCAACAAAACACCAGCTGATGCCAGTCTGCTATACATGTGTTGCTCCATAAAATACAGACTGGCAAAGTAATTGACTTTATTATGTAGTTCTCTTAAGAGAGGACTTGTAATTATCAAAAATGTTATCCATTTTGTGTTTACGTCAATACATCAAAATCAAAATGAATAATTTTTGATTGATACAATTATTCTACCAAGATTAACATAGAGGGTTACATTTTGGTAGTGGTAGGGGTGGTTGCTTTTCTTAAAAAAATAAAATAAAAATAAAACATTTGACCATTTGAGCAAATAGCTAGCTAGAAAATGCACTCCTTTTAAATACAATCTCTTGCATGTGCAGTATTTTTTTCTCTGCTTGCTGTTGATTGCTCATTTCTCACCACCCTTTGCACAGCTACATACGTTTTTCAAGATCATTGTTGAGTATGAGGCTTTATCACATCTTTGGATAATCCCGATTTACAATTTACATAATTCTGTGTAAATTGTTAAAAGACCACGACAATATCAAGTTGAAAGAAGTTGAAAACAATAACGGATAATAATAATAAACAGATAGTTACACCAGCAAGAAGCTAATGAAAGAAGGCGAAAGTTGGAGCGAGGCTGCTGCAAAAAAACAGCAAAAGTGAAGTGAAAATCCTGGTAATAAAGGGTGACGTGAGAAGGGTGCGGGGTGTGACAGGTAACGTGGGAGGTGGCAGGGTGCTTCTGCCCCACTGCGTGCCTTAAACAGAGCAGAGCTCTAACCAGAATACCATCCATCACGCAGTCAGTCACAAGTGTGACATGACAGGTGAAACTGTTCCCTGTCGCAGCAGAAAAAATATGAGAAGAGAGTGGGGGGTCCAGGAAAACGTAAGGGGAAAATAAACTAATGCAAGAAAGTTGACAATATAAGGAAAGAAAAAGTCGTATTTGTTTTTCAAATTTCACAAACTTTACAACTGGTTCTAGACTATTTATCCCTACAAAACAGAATAACAGATTGTATTGTGAAATGGTCTTAAATAAAATGTTCTGTTCAAAGAGGTATATTAGGTATTTTTAATTTAAAACTCCAAGTGAAGTCACACAGGAGGAAAGGAAATAAGCAAAAGTGATGGAAAGAAGTTTTCCCCTGCTGTTGTGGCGATACCAAGACAGTACATAAATTGTGCTTACCCTGGGTTTCTCCAGAAACATTGTCCTATTGAGCTGCATTTAAAATATGCAACACGTTTCATCTAAACCCTCATAAAGACTGCTACTGTGCTCTGCATCTGTGACATGCATCTCATATAACATGCTAAATCCATTTCATGATGGGGGATTAGAATCGTTGGCATAAAGCAGCATGCTCTCATCCTTGTAAGATGGTTTACACTTTATCTTATACAATCCTTTTCCAGGTCAAAAAGTGTTCAATTTCTTTCTCAGGCAAAACAAAAATTGTCCGTTCCTTTTGTTTTGTTCAACTCAGACCACCTGTTGGAACAAAGCACACCGGTTTCAAGTGTTTAATGCTCAAAAGACCTTGGTAGTTCTGACTCCAGCACTGGAACAAAAAGCAAGACGAATGTTGCTTCCATGTAAGCTGGACTGAATGAGGCCACATGTGTGATAAAGTCCCAGTTTGTTTGTTGAGCAGTAAAGCACAACATCCTGTTGTTGGAATGGGAAAATATATATATATAAAAAAAGACATAAATCAAGCGCAGATCTCAAAGGATCTTAAAAGATATAATACCAACCACCCCTCCTGAGGAAAAGCCTCAGGAGCCATTAATGTGATGCAAGGAACTGCGTAACATTTAACCCTTTCATCGGTTTTTCTTCAGCATCACCATCCATTTTTGTATTCAGCTCCATCCCCAGCTCTTTCCCTTTACATCATGTCTCTTGAGGGTTCGTCCCTCCTCTTTTTCTCTTTTGTGTGCTCTTTTTCATTCTTTCTTTGATTTTCCTCTCTTGCTCTCTTTGTGACACTGTCTCTGTCTTTCCAGCCCACCTTCCTGGCTGTCTCTAGAGTTCAGAGCGCAGGGCTCCACTGGGGACCTGTTATCGATTGAACTGAGTCAGCTATGTTCACTTTAATTCATTAAACTCCTGCTGTCAATGCCCATTGGGCAATTCAATAATGTAAGGAGAACTAGCTAGGGCGTATATGTGTTGGGGTTGTGCACAGATGTATAAGTAATCGGTGTCTATCTCAAGCGGTCATTGAGCAGCAGACGGGGCACACCCTGGACAGGTTGCCAGTCCATCGCAAGGAATGTAGTAGATAATAGTGCATGGATAAATACTTTATATATTTTTCTTGAGTGAAGCGTATGAAAAAGGTACACAACCTTGACTTTTTAACCCAAATCCATCTCGACGCCCATCTTCCACATCTTTCCACAGACACTTATAAACAACACACCAAAATCCTTTTCTCCAGAGGTGTGGCTTTAACCGGTTCCTCCCTACTCAGGTTTGGCCAGATTTGTCTCCATTAAGAGATAGAGACTCATTTTCCAAAACCACCTCAAAGTTAGTACAAGCCAAACCAAGCTGTATGTTGTGTGCAAATGTTTTGATTGACAGCAGACTGCATTTGTTGATTGGTCCGTGATTTACGTCACTACAGAGCTGCTCAGTGTAATTATGAGTAGCACCAGGATGACATGCGTCAACTTTTGGAGTGGCATGACCATTTTCACAACCCGGCAAGCGGCGCATGTCCCTGAAAAACAGGCATGCGTTGAAGGAGTGAGAAACATCGCAGTCTTGTCAACGTTGCACTTGCTAAAAATGTACAAAATGTACAAAATAGATTTGTACATATAGCAAACTAATCAGCTAATCAGATTTTTTTTCTTTATGTTTGAGCCAACAATGGAATTTTTAAGACAAAATTAAACAAGTTGAATCAGCCATGATCACAGCCAGACGGAGGATAAGATGCAACATCCTTTTAGGTTTTTGATCTTGATTACTGGACACTTCTGGCTGTTTGTCTTTAAGACAAAATTAAATATCTGGGTTTATTTCAGTCCCTCAAAATCAAAACCAGGAGGTTCTCCATTGCTGAACGTTGTTAAACATGACATCACCTGATTGCTGACCACAGCTCCTTCGCACTCACAGCCAGCCCATGTTTTTCATGTTTCTGCCCATTTTCTTGCCCACAATAATGAGGAACAGATTGCAATGAAGACACACCCAACTTGGCTGCAGTCAAACAACACACTGACTGGGTAGACACTCTAAGGTGGGATTGAAGATACTCAAATTCTGCCATTTGAGGAAGAGACATACCTCTGTGATAGGCAATATGTTTGGTTGAGAACCTTGCCTAAGACCTACAGGAGCTTTCTTTCCCTACTGTGAACTGCACCAATGAACTCTGAAGGTCATATAGCCTGAGGAACAGGATCACATCATATGCAAAAAGCAAAGATAAGATCCTCATTTTTTCCTCTTGTATGGAGATTTGGTTTAACGTTTCTTCAACAATCAAAAATTAGAGAGAATACCCAGAAGAAAAAAGATAAAAGCAAAGCTAATCCCAGTGGATTTAATCTTCAGTGGGGACTTGATGTGTTTTTTTTTTTCTCTGTTGCTTAAAAGGCCGAGTGGTATCACAACCATTCTGATCCCTCTCATGAGTTTCTTTCCCTGCTGCGTAAAAATGAATCTCAAGGAAATCGAAACACAGCCATTTGAACACAATCACATTACACACTTGTCATCTTAAAAGGTCAACCTATTAACTCAAAACTGCATTTTCAAGTTGCTCCTGTCAAATCATTGTGTATCCAGCTTCCTGCTCATGTTTTTTAAAGTTACTAAAAAAGAATATGCTGTATAAAAATGTTAAGCATTTTCTGGAAGTAGCTGATGACAAGTACATGTTTCAGAGGGAAGGGGAGAGGAGTATGTTACAACTGTCTTACCTTCCACACGGAAAGGCTTTACACAAGTTTTGACACAGGATGTTGCACAGGGTAAGAGAGTGTGAAAGGAGAAATCCAATGAACGCATCATGGCGAGCCAGCATCCTCTCCTTTTTCACCGTTTCCGATCAATATCAGAAGCAGGCATGCTATGTGTGAACATTATGTATGACTCTGATTTCATCTGCACCGGTCAATATGAGCCAACATTCATATATCCATGTTAGACTCCACAGATGAGCCTCAAGAAGTGAATCTGCATGGGGAATTATAACATAGCAGCCACAAATATAAGCTGTGTGCTGCGTTTATTTTCCACTGCAGTCTTGTCGTATCCCAATTCCCACTGACAGTTGTTTCCATGCCTGACATGTCAGAGTTTGAGAGGTTGCTTTTTTCACATTTCATGTCCGCAGAGTACTTTGTTCAGACAATATATACATAACACCAGTGAGCGAGGATTTCATTTGTGGCTCTCACTGCCATTTTTATTGAGTAAAGAGATGGGTATATTAAAATTGTTAGTTTCATTTTTTTTATTAAATGTAAAAAGGAAACAGATAAAACAATCACAGTTAAAACCCTTGTTTTACACTGTTATATTGTCTTGAGAAATGCCTATCTCATCTCGTTGCAACATAGCTTAAGCTCAGTCTGATTGGCTGGAATGTATCTGTGAAGAGCAATCTTCACATCTTTTTACAGATTATAAATTGGATTTTGGTCTCGACTTGAATTTGGCGATCCTAAAACATGAATTTCCCCTCTCTTAAGTCTTTTGCGGCCCCTAACATTTTGCCATCAATTCTGACCACTTTACTTGTCATTGCTGAACAAAAAATTCCCCGAACCACGACATCTCAAAAAGCATATTCGCAGTCGGGTTAGTGTGTTCAGAACAACCTTACTGCCTGATATTATGTAAAATTATAGAAACACACCATTTATGAGTGATTTTGCAAAGAAGTAAAATCTAAAAAAAAGTAAAAATTACTAGCTTCAATATTTCACATATAATGACCATAAATGTAGGCATGAAAATCAGGCATAACTCAGGATGCTGATGGTGGCAAAGTGTTTCCAATATGATTAATACTTGTGACAACAGTCTACAAAGGGTTATTTTCAATGCCAAAAAGTTACATGTTGGTCTCATCTTATGAGAGTCCTTCTTCCTCATGTTTGCCTATATTTATATATATATAAAGATGGTAATGGCGAACCAACCGGACATTGTGGTGGTGCATAAAGAGCAGAGGAAAGCCGTTGTGGTGGATGTAGCAATACCAAGTGACCACAACATCAGGAAAAAGGAGCATGAGAAACTGGA
>CAEGAE010047134.1:0-43419 GCA_903067095.1 Girardinus metallicus
TTACAGGTTAATTTTCTAAACTACAGAAAAGTAACTGTTAGAGAAGCTCAAATGTGAAAAATTGGACTGATGTTGATAAGTGATAGTAACACTGCTGTTATGTTAGATTTACCAATGTTTTATTTTATCTTTTTTTTACCCGATTACCCGATTACTAAAATATTTGTTTACAACAGCCCTAATCCAATGAATCAATAACTAAACTAATCATTAGTTAAGACAATCATGACACTACAGAGAGATCAAATGGAAGAAAAATAAATGTTTTAGGAAGAGTTTAGATTCCTGACCGCCATGTAGGCAGCACAGCCGGCACTGCGAGTCTTTGCCTTCGAATCCACGAGGCGACCGCTGATCCCAAAGTCGCACAGTTTGATCTGACCCTTGGCGTCGATCAGGATGTTTGACGGTTTGACGTCGCGGTGGATGACGCCGTGTTTCTCCTTCAGATACAACAACGCCTTCACTATCTGCAGAACAGAAGCACAAACAACGATTGGTCAAAGTGAAACGTGTCAGAAGTCAGAGTGTGATTCTGTGACTTACTGCAACGGTCATCTTTCCCAGGATTCGCTCTGGGATTGGGCCTTGGATTCTCTTTTTCAGCTTTTCTGCACAGGTTCCCATCAGCTCCATCGCAATGAAAACATCCGTCTGGACACGCAAACAAACACACACTTAATATTTGGTTGCTAAAATCAACACAAACGCATCAGCACTGACATTAGGAGGTACTTCAGAGTTACTCACGTTGGTAACGATGGCGCCGTAGCACTGGATGATGTAAGGGCAGTCGTGACTCTTCAGCACCACATCCAGGTCCATGAGGATCCGCTTGTTTTCATCCTTGTTTCCCGTGCGACGCATTTGCTGTCGACACAAACGTACAAACCTTAATTTTTATCGATTACGTTACTGCTGGATGAGCCAACAGCTCCTTTGAACTACTCTGCTGGGTCTGTTTTAGCAAAATGAAAGAGGATTTAAACGGGGAAGTAGCTGCTCCTGCTGGCTGATGTGCTGTTAAATGTTGTTTGGGGTCATTACTGTCACTGTGTTAGCAAACAACAGTATTTTTAAACTGAACGCTGAGTTGAGAAAATTACAGTACAGTCTGTTAAAGAAAATGAAGCTTAGCAGGAAGTTTCTGTTTGGATGAAGTAACAAAATAAACATTTATTTTAAATATATGAAGACATTTTTGACCTGCAAAACACTTCAACTGGAGTATTTAACCAGTCCCCTTTACCTGTAAATAATGTGTACTGCTTTAAGCTCAACAGTTTAATTTAATAAAACCAGATGCGTTTCTACACGTTTCACAAGGCTACATCATTTGTTTTGGTTCTAGATTGTTCTTATATTTCTGCATTCTTTTAACAGTGCCAGGATAGTTTGCTAATACAAACACTCAGATGAGTAAGAGCTAAGCGTTTTGGTTCCATGTTTATATTTGATGTCTACGACAAATAATTCAGGAGTGGAACATCAGCTCTTCTGTTACAGTCAGACGACCATTTAGAGTTTATTACCATTAATCCAGAATTGTTTAGCAACATGAGAATTGTGGCTGCTTCTGCCATTAATCAAAGGTGATCTTTGGTGACCTGGTTGGCAAAGTACATGGGCCATTTATGGTTAATATTAGAAACCTAATCATATGTTCGTTTAGCTGTGGGAAGAAACCAATCAGCTCTTGGCCAGAGACAGATATTTTTACCCTTGGATTTTTACCCTAATCTGTGTTTAGACTGTTGAGATCTTGTTTCTGAACAGGGAACGTATCCGATAAGAGGACTAACAGGTTGATGCGACAGTGTGGAAGCTGTGACTGAGGAAATCAGATCATGTCCGACTCGGGGAGCCTGGCATGTGGGGCACCACAGGGCTCAGTCTTGGAACCTACTTGCTTTTTTCTGTAAATTATTATTTCTTTGCTGAAGTTTTTCAGCTCTACTGTTCTTTTAAGCCAACTGAAAAATTAAAGGTGCCGTCATTAATAAACTGCTGTAGTAGCATCAAACACTGGCTCTGTGACAACGACCTGCAGGTGAACTCTGATAGGACTGAGATCCTGAAAACCAGGTGACTGAAATCAAGCAACACCTTTGCGTTTTGGCGTCTTCAGTCAAATCAAACCTCAAACTTCTTGGTGTTATTCTTTATTGTGTCCTTCACTGGAGCATCATTCCCTTAGGATTAATCAGAAATTATATTTTTCAGCTAAGAAATATTCATAAGCTTCAAACTTTGTCTCGATTCTGTTGATCCTTTTAAGAAGCAATTAAAGACTAATTTATTCGGAGTAGCTTTTAGCTGCTCTTTTGACCTTCTATGTATTCTGATTTTATCTTCTGCATTTACTATGTTAGTTTTCACTGTAAAGCACTTTGTGGTTTTTGACCTGTGAAATGGTCCTGCATAAATAAACTGTACTTATTTATATCAATAAGGAGTTGAAAAAAACTTAAGGAACAGGAAGCAGAGATTTGTAAGAAGGTAGCTGCTGTTCCTTCAGACACACAGAGTGCTCTTACCTTGACTGCGATGACGTGGCCCGTCTTCTTGAACCGGACTTTGAAGACCTGTCCACACGTCCCGCTGCCGATCTCTCCCTCACTGATGAGGTCAGTTACTTCTGCTGGATACCGCTGTGGAGGTCCAAATGTTTCAGATCATTCAGATCAAGATATCAAATGATTAAAACCGCTATAATAATTTGAATAAAGCACCAAAAGCGATGCAGTCTCCCGTTTTCTGATTTGTAATCGAACAAATTCCCTTTTAACAAGAATCTGTATGAATATAATTAACTTATTTGTTTTGTTAAAAGGGCACCAAATAATGACAAGTAAAACAAAAGAGTAAAAATATTCAGGTTACATTTCTGAACCATCTAAAAAATTCACCTCTTGTGAAATCGGGTTAAAATCTCTAGGCATAAAAACACAACACACAATGCAAATGCTGAGGTGCATCTGGGATTTATTAAGCGGAAATTACTTCCAGGTGTGCTTGGTTTAATAAATCTGGATTGTTTTTGTGCGTTTCCCTTTTTTGGCTCTTTTAGATCGGATCCTGTGTGACGTTTTAGTAATGAGACCCCTGTTGTGATCTCACCTGTCCGTCGATCTTCAGGTAACCTGTCTGCCTCATGATCTCCTGCAGTTTCTGGTCAATTTCCACACTGAAAACACAAACGGATAAAATAACAGAGAAAACATTACAGGAAGTATAAACCAACAGCTGGAAGCTTCCCATTCATAGGCCTGTCACAATAATCAATAAGTCAATTAATCACACGATAAATTAAAACAAACTCAATAATTTCCATTAGCATGATTTATTGTTTCTCTTTTTTTTTTCTACCAAAAACCAGAAGAGAAAAGTTTTGTGCTTAGGTTTCAACTAGCTCTTTTTCTGATGAATAATTTTGTTTTCAAAGACTTCAAAATAAATTTTATTTGTTGTTTTGTTTATTTTGGATATTTAAAATGTCTTCCAGTTCCAGTGTTAAATGTTCAGTAGAATTTAAAATTTATTGTTCCTTGACAACGATGTGTTCTTGCATTATTATACCATTATTAATATTATATTTCTTGAAAATGGTCTCAAAACAACAACATTATCATTTATCGCAATAACTTCTGGAATAATTTATCTGCCAGAAAGATTTGCTGTCGCACCCATCCATAAAGGGATGCAAGGTGCGTTTCCCGGTTCCATTTCCCAACAGATGTTTATGCTTTTTTTTCATGATTTAAGACATTCAGCTTTAGGACAATAGCTTCCCATACCAACGTTTTAAAAATCACACGTACTTCTCCAGGCTCTTCTGTAAGCTATAGGGAGGCGTAGGCAGGGTGAGCATGTGTCGCGGGCGGCTGGGGTAAGGGTGGTGCTGAGGCGAGCTCTCCGAGGATGATGAGCGGCTGCCTCCATCGTTGACCAGGGGCAGCTGGAGAGCTGTGTTGAAGTAAAACATTGGAGATCAGTTAGCGACACATTAACCGCAGTTATGTTTCTGGTGAATTAGAACCGTCCGTTGGTGACCGGGATGCAGAAGTTCTGTCTTCAAGAGCTTTTCTAAGCAATTCTTTTAACTCCTTCACATGAGGAACATATGACTATGTATAATTTCTTCTGCCGGTTCCCCAGACCCGCCAGAGGAACTGGCGTTGGCCCGGTCAGAGAGTTCTTCCACGGCCAAACCCACAAAGTCAAAAGCTTTGTTTTTGTTCTGCTGATGTCCCGACCCAGTGTAAAAACAAACAGAGACGTTATCTCGCAGCAAAACCTCAAAATGCTGCTTTCATGGAAAAAAAAAGCGAGACGCAGGAAAAAGCGAGCCAACAGGGAACAGTTCTGGGATTAACTCTCATCAAAGCTTTTCTTTTTAAACATCATCCTGGGTATTTTAAACTATTGGCAGAATAAAATCCAGCTGAAGAACAAAAATGCAATCTTCAACTGAGGTGTAAAGTCTATGCATCTTTGCTGAGTATAATTAGGCAATATCTACTAAAGTTTTGTGAGGTTACAACCACAAACTTTCTTACATTTTACAGAAATAATGATAGACGAACATAATAAAGTGAGTATTTGAGACTTGAAAGGAAAATGACACAATAGTTTGTGGTTGTAGCGCAAATTTTTTTTTAATAAAATTCAGCCAAATATAATAAGCCTTGACATTTCCTTTGAAATTGTGAATTAAAAAAAGACTTCAGCGGTATAGTTAGGATATCGTTTGCATTGGAAAGCAAATTCTGCTTTATTTGCAGAAAGTTGAAAGATTCTTTTATCCACTTGATAGCTTACCAGACATTTTAGTCTCTATTTATAGATGAAAATTCAATGTAAATATTCACAACCAGCTTCCAAACATATGATGAATTCTACATTTGGTATTTTACTCCTATTTTCCTAATTTATAACGGGTTTGCGGCTCCTCCCAGACCACCAGAAGACGTCTGCATCCTTTTGTCACCTGGTTGGATCAGCCTGTAAGAAGAGAGCCAGTTAGTGAAACGGAGGAGGAGTTAGTGTGGAGATTTGGGAAGATTCAGGCAGTCTTTAGCTGTTAGCATCTCCACGGTTTGACCGACTCCAGACACATTTGGAAGGACTGACAGGCAGACATAGCGGGGAGAAGAGGAGGCGTTGCTGCCCGGCCTCCAGTTCACACAGTGCCACTGCAAAAGGAAACGGAGGGTGCCAGTACACGGAAAACAGACATCCAACAATCCAACGTGTGAGAGAGAGAGAGGAGAAATTCAGCCAAAACGGCGTGGCACAGACTACGCTCGAAGTCAGACAGTGGGGTCAGACTTGGACAGGAAGCCGGGTCTTCATCGGCACGGAAGGAAAAACGCTGAGAGAAAGGAGGCCAAAGTTTTCACAGCACTCCTGCAGACGGACCAGAGGGGATGCTGGATTAGAGACCGTGTCAAACAGGAAACCCATTCCATTGCATCGTGCAGGAAAGCCACATGCATCGTGATTCTCTGCCGCCTCCAGCAAAACAAGGGTTAATTGTCCTGCACACGCGCACACCGACACATACCAACACTGCCCTGCCACTGGCACACACACACACACACACACACACATATAAGGACAGATGGACAGAGGAGGAGAAGAGATGGAAAGACGAGGGAGGATGTGGTGAGTTTATTGGAGGAGTAAATGATGAGCTACGAGGTTTGGTGTCACAAACATGATTTATCCGGCCGTGAAAGCAGAAAGGTGGAGGATTGAAGTACTGAGAGACGGCAGTAGCTTTATATTTTAATTATTTCTAGGGCTGAAACTAACAATTATATTTAGTAAATCGATAATTCTGATGATTAATTGGATAATAAAATTTGGCACATTCTGCAGATTTTATATTTTATACATTATAGTTACACTAAAAATTGGAAACAACTTCTTTTCTTTCAAAATAAATATTTTATTAACCTAAATGCAACAACAGCATTTTATTAGTGTATGAAAAGGATGCATCTGCAGCCTAAAAATACTTCTAACATGTGAAAAGTTCAGTTCTTTGTGTTTGACTTCTCAGCGTAGGAATAATCTGTTGATTAATGTTTGAATTAAATAAATAATTGGATAGCAAAAGGTGCTTAACAGAAGATTTTTATTTAATTCATTTATTTACAGAATTTGAACCAGGTGAAGCTAATTGTTCTGGGAAGAACATATTTACAATTTTATTATCATTTTTAATCTAATATGCAAACTGTATATATTTTTCGGACAGTTTGGCATGATGAGTTTTTTTTGTTAATGATTAACCAATTACTAACTTAGTAAATTATTTCAATAATAAATTAATTATTTCCGTCTTAATCATCCCGTCTAAATCACTTAGTTTGATGATTTCTCCAATCAAAACCACTGATTTTGTGACACAACCTTAAAATTAAGGTTAAAATTAAGGTTTAACTACTATTAGCATGTAGTAAATAGGTAACAACATATAAGGTAATTTTGCTATATTTTTCCTCTTTAAATTTCTTACAAAATCTACGAATAAAACGGAAAAAAAGACGTGAAAATAAACTAGCATTTTCAGACTGAAACCAAACGTTTTTATTCTTTAACGGACTTAAATAGCTCAATTTTTGCAAATCGCCTCACGGACTTTAAATTGACATCACAGACTGACACTTCAGTGTAGTAAAGGTAATAAACACTGCCACCTGCAGATGGGAGTCAGCAATTTTCGCAAAAAACTTCACAATAAACTCATAATTATGCATTAGCATGAACAAATGCGGAGTTCTATTGATTTTGCGTAAATTTCCCACAATCATGAAAGACCGAAGGGACAAATTTTTAAAATAAATACATTTTTAGAAAGTCCTAATATTGGAGGATCACCTTAAAAACATTAAAACTATTCCTTAATAAAATTAAGTTTATTTTTTACTGCTTTTATTTTTAAGCAGAATCTGAAGTTAATATATAACCAATCATAGTCAGGTGTACAATCTCTAGTATGTAATATTTTTTCTGCTCAATTATGAACACTAACAGGTCGCTTACACAACACCACTCTTCTGTGTGGAAGCTGATGTTAAGTGAAGAATATTATGATTAGATGCATGCTGGATAAGGAAATATCCCAACCTTTCATCTATTACAAACGGTTTTATCTCAATAAAAGACGACATGGAGTAGAGAGGAGGATGTGGGAGCAGAGGATGAGAGCAGAAACGGGGGGCACAGATGTGACGGGGTGCAGTGGCAGAAGGAGCGATGGATTGAATGATACCTGCACGCTGGGAGGGGGCTGGAGCAGGACTGAGCTGGATCACGATGACTAGACAGAAGAAAGAAAATATACACACACACGGACGTTACTGCACTGTTCTGCTCAGACAATCACATGTGCCCCACATGCACAACGTCATAAAACAGAAAAATAAGGTTTCCACTTCTTTACGGTTCACAAAGCCATACCGGAAAATACCAAAATGGAAAATAAGCCAAGGGATTCTCTTAAACGGGTTACTTTTAGAAACAAGCAAAACGTAGTTTTTTTTTTATTTGTCTGGAAGATATTTTCACCTGTGGAACCACAAAGTTGGTGCTTCACAGCAGGATTTTAATACAAAGTGTCATGTCTGCTGCAATGAAGACTCGCTCCGATGTAAGCAGAACCGGTCAGCGACGTGTTGCATGTTAAAAATCACTGGATCAAAAATAGGGGTGCACCGATTTATCCAATCTCCTTAATTTTGGGAGATCGTTGATCTGCCGATTTTTACATCTGAAGCCGATCATATCCACCGATCTTTTCTAGCTTGGTCTAAGAATCAAACACTGCCCTCTTTTTCTGGAACAAACTTCCAGAAAACTGTAAAACAGCTGAAACACTGACTTCCTTTAAATCTAGACTAAAAACCCACCTGCTTAGAGTTGTATTTAAAACGTAATCAATTACGAATTTAATGATGGCACTTGACTTAATCTAATGTTTTGGTTGTTGATTCTATGTTGCATGACTTTGTGTTTCTGTGTTTGTTATGGTGTAAAGCACTTTGAAATGCCTTGCTGCTGAAATGTGCTATACAAATAAAATATGATTGATTAATTTTACTCTCCGGTGAGAAAAGCTTGATTGACAGACCAGCCCACCAAGTTATGTCTGCACGTTTACAATTAACAATAGTTACCCCACTGTTGTCAACTCAACAACTTTCTTCTGATATTAAGCAACATTTCAGACCAAAAAAATTGGTATTGGCTAAAATCGGAATCGGCAGGTTAAGCTTATTAAAAGATTGGTAATCGGCTAGAAAACCGCAAGCGGTGCACCCCAAATTAAAAATCAAGGTTGTTGTTTCTAATGTAAAAACTGTTCTGCTTTGATAAGAAATAACTTTATCCATGGCCAAAGTTATACGAGAGTCACCCTGTATACAGATTTGACTTATCTGGAGCCGACTGTCGTATTTCTGATGTTTGGACTGGAGTTAGAGGTCTGCAGCAGCAGGATAAGCTTTAATTCAGTCAGATTGTTTGCTTGTTGGTTTCTCTTCTGATCTGACAGAAGGCACCACATTCACACAGTGACCGGCAAGAAAACAATTCAAATATTTTAACAAGGAACAGAAAATAACAATAGTGTTGATAAAGCAGGCTTCAAATTCAAAAAAAGACGATACAAAATGGTCTTTCAGGCAATATGTGGGTAGGGTAAACTTCATTTAGAATATTTTATGGTTTTACTGGTACAGCACCGCAAATGTTTTCTGAATAATATTTTGCTATTTAAAGAGCATTTCTTTAGTTTGCTTGTGTTGTGTTTAGTTTTTGCTCAAACTGATGTTATCTCAGCAGCTTGTTTGTTCGTTTCAAATTGTATTGAACAAAAACAATCTATTCTTCACCCAGTGTCAGTATCACACAAACCAAAACTCTGCTGTGCTGAGACTTTTCTCCACCCATGTGGTAGTGCTGGCCCCTCCCCCACATGCTGCTGTACACTCCTGGGCAGTTGGCTGAAGGAAGCCAACTACACACCAGATGTAATTTTTTTTTTCGGCGAGAAATCTAATCCCTCTGATTGAAAATAACTATTTTAAAACTATGAGTTATGAGTGGCGTGTCTGGTAAACACCTGACTGCAGTCTGGGTAGAAACCACCGTCAGGAAATCTCAGTTGGACTTGTGTATAGAGCAGTGTAATTTTTTCAAATTAGCAATTGATTATTCTGTAGTTTTGCTTTACTCAACTTAGGAAAATAATAATAATTAAAAAAAAAAAACATCAAAACTAGGGCTACGTGTTTTTAGGAAATCATACGATGGCAATGATGTCAGTAAATATTGAGATTGTGACATCAGATGCAACAAAATCATATTATTTTCTTCTTTTCTCCATTTCTCATCTGTGCTTCCATCTTTCTGTGACCTTTAGCCTTTTTTAGCCACTGAACATATTAGAAACAATTATTGTACTTGAAACAGTGATTTGTGATATGAAAACTTCACACGCTAATGAAGATATATTTGTGCTGCTTCAATTAAAATGCCAACAATTTCTAGGTGATATTTTAGCTGTAAAGTTAATAGTCCTGTCTTCTCTGTTTTAAATAAAATAAGACCATATCATACATTTATACTTTATGACTACAGTCTAGTATTTTTAGTCAAAATTAATCTTCCAGACTGTTTGATAAAGAAAATAACATAATTTACATTTCCACAATGCAGGTCGCCAACTTTTTAAAGAAAACATTTTAACAAGGGAGTTTATTGTTCTACAATCCACAGGAATAACTTCAATTATTTTTAAATAGTTGTTTTTTTCTACTCTTATTTTGCGTCTACAAAGTTTGTTTAGTTGCTTTAGCAAAGTCTAACACCAGCAAATTTCTTTGTTGAGCAATTGTGGTTGTTGTGTTGAGTTTTCCCCCCTCAAACATCCATAATTACAACCTGAGCAGCTCCTGTTTAGTCAGGCCATTTCATTTGTGTACAACATTTGAAACGAGACATACAAAGCATCCAGAAAGAATTCACAGCGCTTCACTTTCTCTACATTTTATTATGTTACAGCCTCATTTAAATTGCATAAAATTAATATTTTCTCACATTTCTGCACACAAATGCACCATTATGATAATGTGGATTTATTCATTTATTTTTAGCAAATTTATTAAAAATAGAAAACCAAGAAATCACATTTACACCTGTACTCACAGCTTTAATACTTTAATAATATTGGTCGGGCCATTGAGCTCATTGGGACCTTCAAAGTAGCAGGAATTGTTCCAGATTTGAGCCGCAAGACAATCCTGTCTCAGAGGTCAACTGCGTGACCTTAAAAAGACAGACGTATGCCTTTCCAAACCCTATCAACTGAATTTACCACAGGCTCACTCCATTTATGCTGTGGAAACAGATCAAATTGGAGCTTCATTGCAATACTTACCCAAATGTGATTTCTTGGTTTTCTATTTTCAGTACACTTGCAAACAAAAAAACCTCAAAAACCGTTTCCCATATTGTCATAATGGGATATTTATGTATAGATTTTTTTTTTTTAGGAAAGAGATTACTCTAATGCAATTTGGAATAAAACCGTAACATAAAATGTGGGGTAAAAATGAAGCGCTGTGACAAAACAGAGAGGAATGTTCAATGTATAATAAGTAAAAGTAAAAGTTAATATTTCACACCATGATCTAAAGACAATGCCACCTTATCTACAACAAAGGCAAGTCTTTCCCCGTTTAATTCGAGCTTAAACCACTGCTCAACCAGTAACCGACGTTAGCTAACCTGCGGTGGCTTCAACTAATTACCGTCTCTGTGGTCAAGGATCAGAAATCCTACCAGGAACTGGCCTAAACACGAAGCCTCAACCAAATATACCGCTTACTTAAAATATTAACAGACACATATATCAGGAATAAATGACACGGCTTCAGCCTCACTATAATAAAGGGAAAATGACAAACTTTTCATATTGACGTTGGGCCTGTCACAAACTGTGTAGCCTGCTAACCTAGCATGTTTGACAGAACTAGTATTAAATTGATACAGCAACAAGAATGTCAGGAAGAACTAACGCGATCATGTTTTGGGTTTTAAGCTTGGCTCTACGTTAGCTATACTGCCAACTGTCCTAGTCGTTATGTTAACTATATGACATGACAACCAAGGTGGGTGAGTGTTTGTTTACGTAGCTAGCCTGTTAGCAACGCAGCTAACTGCTAGGAGCAGCAGAACACCCCCCGCTTCTTCTCTCCGCCTCTCGGATCTTTCCTGATGCGATTCTAACCGTTACTAACACCCCGGGCCCCCTTCGGTAGGTACTCACTAGGCCTCGGACGTGGCCGCTGCGGACTCATGTCGATGTTGAGGTCAATTCTCCGCCGAGCTTCTTCATTTTCTTGCTTTAGCTTCTCTTCGATTCGCGACAACCTCTGTTCCAGCGACGACATCTTGAAAAATTCAGCACCATGTAGCTGCCCGCAGAGCTCGCGACTCCCCTCCCTGGTAGGCAGTCAGGCAGGGCTTATGGCAAACCGATTATACATTTAATAGTCCAGGCTGGTCTCTAATGTACGTAAGCACTTAAAATGTAATTGTTCTTATTAAAAATTAACATTTTAAATAGTATCCTAACTAACCAGATTTAACATTTAACGGATCACATTACTACTCTAGAATTACGCTGCTCATGGTGGCAGTATGTTGGACTAGGTAGGTAGTTCATTTTTTGTTTAGGCTTTCCACGTTTGAGCAATTATTCCATCTGGTGTTGGATACTGTACATCTGCAATGATTTCTGCTCTTGCATTTTTACCTTTGGTTAGTCATTATAACGCATGACCTTGGCAACGTGGTATATATATATTTTTTGCAACTGTGAACAACTGATTAGCATGTCAAAAGCTCAAATGATACCTGAACTACGACCCCAAATCCTAAAGGAGCTTGAAAAGGAGGATTCATGGATGCAGAGCAGGGTGAAAGAGCAGAGGGAGAAGGAGGCAGTTCAAACCATCTTTTCCATCAATGACAGTAAATATGGATTATATCCCCAACTCCAACATCTCTCACAGCTTTCTAGCTATACTGCCAAATAGATTTAAAGAGGTGTTGCAGAATCAAATGAGATGGATAAGCAATGCTTACCAATAACTGATGGAGTCATCCAGGACAAAATATTTCTATCCTTACTGTGAAATATTTAAGTGTTTGCGTTCTGATTATTTCTGGGTTGTGTATTATTGCTGTAAATGTTTTGCTTTACCTATTCCTCAGAGTTGAGCTTCATTATACAAACAAGGGACTTCAGTTTGGTTCTGCTTTTACTCTCAATAAAGACATTTAAATATTAAAAATAAAAGTGAAAATGATGACACCAATAAACAGACATATTGTTCACTGCAGGATTTCTTTATAAAAGATGTCATTTCATATGTCTTATGGTACTTCTTCATTGTACACAAGGAAAATCCACACAATCATAGTTTCAAAACAAACTACTCCTGTACTCTAAATGTCTTATATAAAATGGGATCAATTGTTGTTAATGCAACAAGTATTCCTCTGTTGTACTCTCATGGGACCATTTATGAAGAAATGCGGAGCAGCGACATCCGCTGCACAAACAAAAGGTTTCTTATCCTTACGACTTCTTGTCCTGGAAAAAAACAAGTGTGCAACCATTGAGCTTAAAGATTTAACGCTCCTGAAAGAAATGGCTTATTTTATGTAAAACAGTGGTGTCAAAACTTTTGCAACATGAACCAGAATCCTAAAGTTGTGAATACTCAGGAGCCATATAGTTTTTCTGACTTGAAGAGCAAAATAAGTTTAATTGTTTATATGCTCATCAACAAATTAAACATTAATGAAACAAAGTGGCAACTTTTTTTTTTGTCATGATAAATGGTGGATAGTTTCCGAAATTTTTGGCTTAATGGACCGAGAAACATTTATTTATTTTTTATTTTTTTAAAGTAAAAAGTTGCTGGATGTTTACAGCTACTTACGATGAAATTAAAGTTAAAAGAAAATATGGGTAGTAAAAGAAAAAGTCTTTGTGTCCAACACTTTCAATTAAAGACAAATTAAATTTGCGAAGACTTAAATTCTTGTGCTAAAAAAATGATAAAAAGTTCTCAGATTTGTTGCGTTCTCAGAGGGCCATACGAAATGGTTCCAAGGGCCATAAATGGCCCCCGAGCCACACTTTGGACACCCCTGATGTAGAAGACACTCTGGTAGCATGTAGTTAATAAGTAACAACATGATACATCACAGTTTAGTGTTTTCCTTTGCTAACCTGTGTGCAGTATAGCTTTAATGCTGACTTCTGAGTGTTTTTCTGCTACACTTTTAAATTACATCTACCGAACAAAGTACGTAATTAAAAAAGAAAAGAAAAAAAAACCAAATGTGCTGGATGCTGAATAATGCACAAATGAAGCATTAAATACAACTTATTTGCAAATTACAGACATAAAATCAAAGCAGCACAGTTTTAAAAAGATGTTTGCGGACATCAGAATAATCCACAGCAGTGGTTTTCTTTATACCCCATAAATCACCAAATTTTGAGCACAGGCTCTCTGTTTTTCTTTTACCACTGCACACTTTTTTAATCAGTTTACAAAGGGTGACAACAGAAGTAAAAATGTAAGGCATTGGTGTGAGAGGCCACAGAGAAAACCCTAAACAGTCAACGGTACACAAGCCAATCGTAGGCCAGCGTTTTCTCTCTGGTGTACGCCGACTGCATGAAGGGTTTTATGTTTGTATCTTTGTTGTGATGGAGTGTCTAAGCCCAACAACTACCTGCCCCATCTCTGATTTAGTTGGATCACAATCTTTAAAAAGCAGACACACCAAACTCTCCTCAGTCTCTTCGTTCATTCACAGTGTAATTAATAGCAGACGAGAGCTCGTATCGTCCGGCGGGAGGCTGAATCTTCGACGAAGCCTTTAAAAATACCCAACATTCCTTCCTCAGAGGCCTGCGGTCTCGGTAAATTAGCAGAGGTCCGAGACGTAATCGAAGTCTCTGAAGCTCTCCTGGTCTCTGCGGGAGAGTGAGCGCGCCTCGCGTGGCGGCGTCAGCGCCGGAGGCTCCGTGGTGAACTCCTCGTCGAAGTTGCTGACGTCTTCCTTGCTGCGAATAGACGGGACAAAGGGAGGGGGAACCTTCCTCTGCAGCAGCGCCTCCCAGTCCACATTCTGGATGGACAGGAACACAGAAATGATCTGTTTTTGGTTGTTTTGTTTTTTTTTACAAAAAGGCAGACTGGATGTGATTTTTAAATGGTAAATGGATTGAACTCATTTAGGGCTTTTTCAATCATTTTGACCACCCAAAGTGCTTTACACTAGAGTCACATTCACACACACATTTACACACCGATACACAGTTCGGTAGGCAATTTGGGGTTAAGTGCCTCACCCAGGGGCACATCGACATGTGGCAGGAAGAAGCTGGAATCGAACCTACAACTTTCCGATCACAAGACAACCACTCCACCCACAGCCGCCAAACTTTTTACACCTTTCCCACAGTAAAATCAGAGATGCACCAATCCAGTATCAATATCTGTATCAGTTCTGATATTGGAAAACAAAATCTAGACTGGTCCATAAGGGCAGATCTATTCAGTCTAATTCTATGCTTTGTGCTCTGAGTGACATCATGCTTTATTATTAATTTTCCATTTGGTTTGCTGCAGTTTATTTTTACATATTTGACCAAAGTAGGCAACATATTGTTTTTGTCAGTTTCAGTTTCTTTACATTTCATTTCATATAAATAAATACTCCTGATTGCACTGAATGAACAAGTTAAAACCGAGTTGTTTTTACATATTTGGACAGGTTTCTGAAGCTATTAGTGTATTTAAATGTTCTGGTGCAAAGTCATCAAAGAAATGTCCAATTCAGTATATTTATGTCTGTGTTTAAAAAAGAAGCTTTCAAAGTTAATTCGGCGATGTTTCTCTGTGTCGGACCTGTATCAATCCAATGCCAAAGCTAAGGTATCTGTATCATTATCGAAAGTGAAAGAAGTGGGTCGGTGTATCCCGCCGTAAAATTTGAGCACTTTTCAAGCATTTTCAAGGTAAGTTTTCAAACTTTGGCAGCACCATAGTTTGGAGATAGAAACAATACAAATGAGTTTCAGTTTCAATCCACTGTTATGTGGTAATGTCTTGTGACAGTGTTCTACATTAGGCTGCAGGGATAAAATAAACTAAAATATAACAAGATTTTATGTTGTGAAATGTCTCTCACACACCTTACACACCGGACAGGTCGCAGAACAACAACAACAACAAAAAAACACACTAATTTAACAAAGAAATCCCCCAATTTTAGTAATATTGTCAAACGTATCAAATATAAGCCAACCATTATTTCAGTTACACAGATCAATAAGTAACAGAGATTAGGACCAATAAAAATTAATTACATTGAAACAATCCAAGCAAATCATGTAAAGGTAAATTACCCTCCTGCTTAAATTAAATATAATAGACAAAGAAAGTCACAAAAAACTCTAAAAAAAATGTTCTTGGTAAGTTTTCTAGCATTTAATAAATTAAAATTATTTTGGTAATTCCAACTGAACATGAAAAGTTTCATCTAATTTAACTTCAGACAGTGAGAAAAAAAAAGTGTCTTATTGATTTACATGTCGATACATTTACATGTGTCAACATGTAAATGTTTTCCAAATTTAAGCTGTTAATGAAAACATTAGATTGCACTTCATTAGAAAACTGTGCAGTTTCAATATCAAGCACTTTATACAGAATTCAAGCATTTTCAAGGAACTCAAGGAATGTATGAACCTTGTTTTTATTTTAAGCGTTGAGAGAACCGAGTAAAACTGGATTTTAGCGACGACTCAATTGTACTTACTCTGAAAAACGGCTGCTTCTTCACCTCCTCTGCATCCTTCTCTCCGGATCCCAGCCTTCTCTCTGGATTCCTCCTCAGCAGCTGCACACAAACACCAACAAATTACCAGGAGTTTTTTCCACTAATCAGCTGTGCTAATCTATGCAGCTTACATATGTTGTCATGCAGAAACTAGAAACTTTAACACATTTTATTGGGATTCTTTGAAACAGAGCAACACAAAGTAAAGTAGTGCAGAATTATTAAGGGTTGATATTTGCTGTACGTTCTAAAATATGCTTCGAAGAGCATCTGTGTGTAAATTTCCAAGTCGTTTGCAGCTGATGCACTTGAATATTTTACGCAACCCCCTTTACCTACCCCAAAGCAACTTGGTGCCTTCAGAAACAGTCAGCCCCTCCAGGATTTACAGACTTTTGTCATTTTTTGCAATCAAAATCACTGATTTTGTGGTGCTATTTTACATCTATTTGCAAGAAATGTTGTGATATTTTCCTTTAAACCACTGTTAAAATCGACAAATAGAAGAAAAACACTTGAGAAAAAAACAACCAGGCAGGTTGGACACAAATATTTTTATTTTTAAAGAACTTAAATTTCTAAATTTTTATTACTCACCACATCGATCACCAACTATGAGATGGCATCATGGCTGAGACAGCAGTGTAAGATAATTTTATAGTTTTTACTTTTTGCCTATTTTATAAAGTAGCATTCTTGCAGACAGCAAAGTAAGTTTTTTATTGCACAGGGAAACATGTTTTTATTGTGAAAATGACAAATACTGAACCTGAGATTTAGACTTTTGCAGGATTTTGGAAACCACATATTTCCCTTCAACTTTACAGTTTTCTAATTAAAACTGTAAGGGTTTTGGGTCTAATGTGAAAAATTAAAGGCTCTAAACACTTTTATAAGACACTCAGCTTCTCGTATGGAAATAAAGTCTTTATTGTGTAGCCAACAGGAACAATATTCTTACTCGTCTCATGATGCCAATGGCCTCAGTGGAGAGGAAGCGGGGGTAGCGGACTTCGTCATTCACAATGCTGTCGAACACCTCCTCTTCATCATCACCAGGGAATGGAGACTACAGAACAAACACAAATACTGTGAAGCAATTTATGTCCAATCCATCTAAGAGATTTGGGACAAAATGTGCCTAATTTCAAGACAGTTCTGGTACCTAGCAGTGGCTAAGATAAACCAAAGTGACTCCATGAATAAAGCTTTCAGAACTCGGTTTGGTCAGAACTCAGCAGTAGGAAATATCACTAATTCAGGATTTTATGTCGATAATTCAAGCAGCTGGACCCAGTCATCAAAAAAGTCAAAGTCAAAAGCCTTTTATTGTCATTGAGGTTACAGCACAACAGGATGTGCACAGGTAAAATAAGCCTATCAGACGCCAAACTAAGGATATGTTCACACTACAGCCAGAAGTGACCCAAATCCGATTTTTTTTTTGCCTTAATGCGACCTGGATCTGATCTTTTTACGGCAGTTTGAACAGCACAAATCGAATTTTTTCGAACGCGACCAGATCCTAAATCAGATACTCATCTGAACGTCATTGATGCTCGACAAATTTCACTATTCTGAAACGCGCTAGCAAGAAGAAAAAACAACAACCTTGATTGGATTTTTGTCACTGATATGGAAAAACTCTTGTTAAAAGTCTATAAGTTTGGTTCTAAATACCGACTGAAATCCTTTAGGTGGTCATTTTTCTGCCTTTATAAAGCTGTGAAACACAACCCCAGTCCTCACCTCTCCCACCAACATTTCATAAATGAGAACGCCGAGTCCCCACCAGTCCACAGCTCTGGTGTAAGACGTGTCCGTGAGGACCTCTGGGGCCAAAAACTCAGGGGTCCCACAGAACGTGCTTGTGCGGTCCCCGTAGCCCATTCCTGCCGAAAGAAGCAAACAAAACAAATGGTTTCTGTGAGCCGGCGTAAAGTAAGAACCTACCACTCTGCATCATCAATACCCACCTTCTTTGCAAAGCCCAAAGTCAGCAATCTTTACGTAACCATCCATGTCTAGCAGCAGGTTGTCGAGCTTGAGGTCTCTGCGAGCGACAAGAAATGTAGGTGAGATGCGTCTGTTCACAGCTTACCATCATAGAGTACGTAGAAATATTTCAGAGTATGTTTTCATTCTGCCAGACTTCTGGCTTGTCCAAATTTTTTGCAACAAGCCAGAATCTCAAAGTTGAAAGCACAGTCATACTTGTGTCCATTCCCTTCTTCCCTGCACAATGCGAGTATCATAGCTTTGTATTTATTTTTAAACCAGTTGATGCGTGGGCACTGTTTTAGTTCCACATTTATTTCCTTAAATTGTCTGACTGCAGTTACAGTGATACAAAATCTTTTAATAGTTGTTCGGACGCTATATATTTTGAAACTCAGAAGTTCCCATAAACTTCTGTCTTTCCTTAGCAGGTTACCAAAGTTGAAAAAATGACTAGAAATCATGCTTGAATTTTATTCATTTTTTTCAGGAAATGTTTCATAAAACATTTGCTGAAGATGTTTATGTAACAGATTATATACATGAATAGTAGAGGTGTGTCGATCGATCGGCCACCGATCATAATCGGCCGATTTCCATGAAAAAGCGTATGATCGGTGATCGCCGATCACTGCCTCTTGTTTACGATCACCAAAACGATCACCTGTATCTCACTCTCAGCCTGCGTGTGCAGCTCATCTACTCTTTCCTTCACACTGCGCAAGCGCGCGGCAACAAATCCTGTCATGTGGAACTATAACGCTCTAAGAGTGAACGGGGACGTTTGCGTGTTGCGGCGGAAAATTACCTCAGAGGTGAAGAACGTCAAAATGCATCAACACAACGAATTTAATGTGACATTTAAAAAACAAGCACTTTACGGAGTTTGGCTACATCGAGGCTTAATACAGGAACAAAAGGACATCCAGAGCGGCCAGACAGCAGGTAAAGCAGCGCTCAACTACCAACACTCACTCGGAAGAGCATCCCGGTCAGAAAGCTAAAAACAAATAACCTGACAAATAATTAAAGTCTTCGAGCTGGAGGTGTAAGACGCTGGTTCTGTTCTCGCTCTTGGACCGCCGCTACGCGCTACTGGTAGTAATGTTTCACAGACGTAGCGCCGCTCAAACTCCACCCAGCAGTGAACTCTCACACCGAATGTCTTCTTAAAGCTTCAGTAGGTAACTTAAATAAAAGATTTTAGATATGTACTAAAATATATCTATTATGTCTAAATTAGGTGAATGTATTGCCAGATAATTTTTCCATTTTGCCAGATCACATAGTGTCATTTATACCTAAACCGACAAATTAACAGTCAATCCAGGTGATCAGCAGAGATCGGCCTCATGGATGATCAGTATCGGAATCGACAGCAAAAAACCTGATCAGAGCATCCCTAATTAATAGTACACTTTGATATTTCACAGTGTTCTGCAATTTTACTAAACTGGACTTTAAGGATTTATGTGTGTAAGAAAACTAGCATTGTGTATTACTCTGACGTCTCTCTTTAGCAGTACTGTTAGTGGTTGTAATTAGATCTGATTTAGAGAAGAAGATGCTTCGTGGACATTGCTGCAGGTATTAGAAGAGTCAGTAGCTCATGTTCTCACCAACATAAAGATCAAATGTGTGTTTGAGTGACTTTCACTCACCTGTACACAATCTTATGGTCATGAAGGAACTGAAGTCCAAGAACCACACAGGCAGCGTAAAACCTGAAACCAAAGGAGCAACGTAAGGAACTGAGATGAAATCTTTAGAGCTAAAGTCAGTCACCAAACTTTCTGCATGATCACACACACAGCTGCAACAAACAATTATTTTAGTAGTTGATTATTTTGGCGATTAATTGATTAATCGTATGTAGAAATTGACACATTCTGCTGATCTTTCATTGAACCACTTACGTTTTTTTTAAATGAAAAAATACATGAAAAGATGCAAATAAACAAATACTTAAATATCGTTTCAATGTAAGAAAATAAATATTTTGTTGCCTAAAATACAAAAACATAATATTCTATTAGAGGATATAATTTTGAAACCTTAAATACAAAATGTAAATATTTTTTGTAAACTTTTGGCTTAATTATTGCTCTGTGTTGTTCTTTCGGCAAATGACCTTTTTTGAGTCTAGTTAGTGATTAATCAATTACTAAATTATTTGACGATTATTCCTCATGTAGATTCAATCTAAAATATAAAAATATATAAAACAGGATAAGAGACTTTACAGTAAATATACAGGAAAATAATTTTGTACAATATTTAAAATTATTTAGCATTAACACCTATAGTCTATGCTAAGTGTTATCTTAGCAAAAGCAAAATATATTTAATTATTTATTCATATAAATGAGGTCTGAATTCTCCCCTACTTAGTTTGTCCCTACTTAAAATATTATCATTTTTGTGATTAATAATATTTTTTACTCGGTCTTTTTGCTCTATATCGTTATCATGACAACAATAGTTTACAGTAAAGATATTTTTTCTGGTTGACTTGAAATAAAAAAAGAGAACTGGCTGCATGTTTTGTGTTTATGTTAATCAGTTCTGGCTAAAGCTCACTAACCAGATCCACAGACTATAAAACAGTTTCTACAAAGCAGTGATTATTAGAACTTTATCTGTAGAAGGATTTGTGGCGTAATATGCAAAATACCGTATTTTCCGGACTATAGAGCGCACCTCACTGTAAGCCGCACCTACAAAGTTTTATTTATTTTAAAAAACTGGAAACGTACATATATAATCTGCTATCTCCGCAGCCCTGCGTCTCCAACAACGAACTATGGATTCGTTCAGTTTGCGTGCAGCGGCTATCGATCTGTACAGCCAGATCGATACTCTTCAACTTAAAAGCTGCATCATATGAACTTCTTCGTGTGGTTTCCATGATGAGGGGGTATGAGTTTGAAAAAATTTCTCCGTCGTGCCTGCTGCTAGCATGTGCTTGTTTTTGTTCTAAATGAAAATTAGCGATTTCTTCTTTGATTTCCAATTTTGACTTCCAATGATTCACTTCCTGCTAAAGAGCCCCCTGGTGGTTGGAGAGAAATCAACAGAAAAGCCGCACTGGGCTATAAGCCGCATGGTTCAAAGCGAGGGGGAAAATGCAGCGGCTTATAGTCCAAAAAATACGGTATACTCCAATTCAATACTCTGTATCCATTCCTTCTTTATAATGTTGGAAATAACTTGTTTAAGTTAAATAAGTCACCAAAATGTGGAATATTGCACTAAAACACCAGAAACAACTTAATTCTGGTTGGAAAGCATGTTTGTCTTTCTGAAACACACACACACAGGCATCACGTACACGGCTCTCGGCTCTGTGAAAACGTCGGTGTGGATGTGCATCATCAGGTCGCCTCCTGCCGTGTACTCCATGACGAAGCAAACATGCTCCGGCGTTTGGAAGCACGCAAACAGGTTGACCAGGAAGGGATGGTGAGACATGTTCACGATCTCAAAGATGCGCTTCTCACACATCAGACTGGCAGCGAAAAAGAAGAAAGGGATTAAAACAATAGGGAAAAGGTGAAATGCACAAAGAATTACAGAGAATTGGTTTATTTTGTTTGATAGGATTCTGAGACTCAGCTTAAAGATGAGCTGTTTTTATTGCAAGTCGGGACAAAGAGCTGTGTGTCTAAATGAGATCTAAACCTTTTTGATCAAACACAACTCGCACAGTGTCACGGTTGAGGAATAAACACACACACACACACACCTTTCCACCTCATCCCGAGCGATTATGTCTCCTTTTTTCAGGGCTTTGATGGCGTACATCGTGCCCGTCTTCCTGTACTCTGACAGCAGCACCTGCAGACACGCAAACACATTTTGTTTCATGGGAGGAACAAAACACCAAAGAAACTTTCAACTAATCCCGTTTGTAGGTTTATATATTCTGATGATACTCACAGGTTTCATTAAACGTCAATAGGGATTTTTGAACAATAAACGTCTCATTTGCATTTTAAAAACAAACAACTGACACAAATAATGTCCTCAATTTTTGCGGAGTAGATAAATAGTCTGTTGATTAAGCAGAAATATATCCATGCAAATCTCCTGCATTTTCCTTCTTAGCTGGACATTAATTTATTATCGTGACAAGAAGTTTGAGTCATTGTGTCATGATAAAATTCAGTTGTTGACGGTAAGTAAAAACCAAAACTGACAATATGATTGGAAATGTTATTTTTCTTATTTACTCTATTGTACCACGAATGCGTGTATAAATATCAGTATATTCAGAAATATTAAATGCAGTTACTGTGTGACGTTTTCGGCACACAGTAACTGCATTTAATCAAGTCATAAATTTCAGAATTTATGACTTTAATTTTTTTTTAATGGAAAAATTAATCAAATTTCCAATTAAATGCATTTAGTGACACAAATAACACATTTTCTTAAGTACTTAATAAGTAGTTTTTAATCAGGTTCTTTATCGTTATCGTAATAGTACGATGAAAAAAAAAGTAAATCTCCACGTAAAAAAAAACAAACAAATTGAGATTAATCTAAAAAACAAGAAAATTTGACTTTAAAAAGTGAAAAAAATTGCTAGGAAAAAAATTTAAATGTTTAGATCTCAGAAATTAAAAAAATAAAAAAGAAACATGGAAAATTTTGAGTTTAAAAAGTCAAACATTTTTGACTTTTCAAACTCAGAAATTTCCAAAAGTCAAAAATATTCAATGTCTTTTCTTTTCTTTGGCATAAATTAACTCCCCCTTCTACTTCTATCTACAAAACGCCGTTGTACAATAGTACCACTAAATATCACAATAAAATTCTGAGTCCATATAGCCCAGCCTTTAAGCTAAAGAAAGAAAAAGAAAAGTACATTTGTGACACTGTACCTTCCCAAAGTGTCCCCTTCCCAGCACAGCAATGAGCTTGAAGTCCTGAATGGACAGAGGTCCTTTCTTTTGCCTAAGAACAGCAAATGGAAAAAATTTAAAACACAAGGCTACAAAGAAAGCACAAACTACACTGCACATAAAAAGAAACAAACCAAACACCCACTTTGGAAATTGCAGCTCATATTAAAGAGTTAAGTGCACCCCAGGTTGTGTTTTAGTGTTTGTACCTTCTAGCAGGTGGGGTTCGGGCAGGGGACTCGGGGATTTGGTCTTGGGGAGAGAGGGACTCGATGGCTGCCGGGTGATCCTTTAGGAGAACGTTAGGAAACAGACATAAAGGACAAAAAAACATGCCAAGGCAGAGGTGAGAACACACAATGGAAGACGAGGGACAAGGCTCGGAGGTAACGCGTCGGCTCCTGTGCTGCGGTCAGCATCCACACTGAGTGTTTATCAGTTGGTGGAGTGACAGCCTTTGTTTTTTTTTTTTTAAATCATAAAATAAGACTGAAAGTGCAAATTTTAGAAATCCCTGATCACACACCTCCCCTACATCCCGGTTTTCCTCTTTCTCTGCCTGCCTCACTGGAGTGAGAGTGTCCGTTTCTCTCTTCAAATCTCCTCTTATCGGAGAGTCGTTGTCCAGACTCAATTTCTCCACTGAGATCTCCCTGAAAGTTTCACACGGACACGACGACGACAGGCCGACGTTGGCATGACAACGGACAGACACGGAACAAAACACAACAGGAGCGTTAGACACAGGGCCGTGAAAGCATCACAATCAGTCACAGGAGAAAGGATCAAGGAAAGGTTTCATGTCCGCATCGAACCGCAGCCGTCCGGAGCGTCTGACCTGCATGTGAACAGAAATATGGGAAACTCTCGTCTCACCCAGAGTTCAGAGTCAGGCTGTGAGCGTTGGGACTGTAGGTTCCCGAGTTGTTCACGGTGGGAATTGCGTTTCGGAGCAACCTCACCCAGGTCCCGATGTCCACGTTCATCTGACGCGCCCGGAGGAACGCCTTGCCTGGAAGAGTCATTACCGTCTCACAAACTGTAACGTTTGAACATTTCTGGCAGATAAGATGACATTAAATTACTTTAGTTCTCATTTTAGCTTTAAATAACTTTTCTGTAATTCAGTTAATATTTTATTTATATTTGATACATCCACGTCATTTTGAAATGTGGCTTTTCATTAAGGTGCTCTGAACATGTAAATGTATATATATATAAAAAAAAAATTACATATTACCCTGAACACACCATCTCTTATTTATGGTTTCAGTTGTGAGCGGGGTTTATTTTTTGTATTTATTGTTTTTGGTTTTATTTTGAATATTTAAAATATCTTCTAGTTCCAGTGTAAAGTGATCTTTACTAAATTAAAGTTTATTGGTGTTTGAGAAGCAGAATTTGCATCATTATGCTGTAATCAATTGAAAATGGTCTCTCAACAATTGTTTATAATTGCAATAGTTACAGGGACAGTTTATTGTCCAGCAAGATTTGTTTTTGTGACAGGCCTACGTGGAGGGTTTTCCTTCCAGCAGGAGAACAACTGTTGCAGAGGATAAATACAAATGCACTCCACACTTTTCAGATTTAAAAACAACGATGGAGTGTTAAGGTCACTGTAGATAAAATATATACAATATATTGGCCATGTAGAAGCAAGTTTCTACCTAAAAACTCAAAAATTTCTACTTTAATTTAGCATTCAAACAAGAAAAAGAATTATGACAAAGTCTTAAAAATTGGTAAAACTTTACAATATAGTTTTAATATTGAAATGTTATTTTTTTTAAATCATGGAAAATGTTATTTTTTCTTGCAAATTTATGACTTTTCCACATAAGAGCATAACCAACATTTTTCTTGTTTGTAAATATGTAAAATTAATCTAGAAACTTTCAGATTTTTGGCAGAAATTTACTCCTCCATGACTGATTTTTTCCCTCTAAATCTATAATGGTCTTGACACTTCGTGGTAGAACAACACTTAAAACTCCAGTAAAATCCACTGATGTTTGTAGCCATGAAGTGTAAAATAGTTTAATGGGTCTAAATACTTTTGAAAGGCGAAGAAAAACCACATGACCTCTCTAAATGAGCTGTACACGACTTCAACACCAGAGGGCGCTGTGGCACGAACGAGAGAACAAAACTAACAGATCTGGTGGTTGTGAGGCCACGTTTGTTTCTCTCTAACTTTTCACAGCTTTCAAAACAGATAATTAAAAAAAAAAAAAAACACACACCTTGCCGATTTGTTTTTTGTTTTTTTTGTTTTTTTTCATGTTCTATTTTCATTTTGCAACAAAGCAAAATTATAAGCAGAAAGTGTTACAGAGATCCAAGAAATCAACTCTTCAATTTAAAATTTATGAAATTTCAAGAGTTGGTGGACTATTTTCTGCAAGTTATGTTTAAAACGCATAAAAGTACATTACCAACACATTTGCAAAAAAATAAAAAATTAAAAGAGATAGCATTTGTAATTTCAGACATTTGTCAGAAATTTGAGATTTTGTAAATTAAAATAAAGTTAGAACTGAACAAATGGAACGTTGTGTTTGAGTTTGGGGAAAAAATTTGTTTGAATTCAAAGCGATTAGATCAATTTTCACTTTTAAGAAAATAATAAAATATTCTACCAAAGCAATAACATCTTTATTGCTATTTTTGTTTCTTTATATAGTGCTTTTTGTTTAAGGATGTTTCTACAGCTCTGGAAAAAAAAACCTCCTGGTTCTTCCACCAAATACTGTTTTCTGAACTCTTCCTGAGTTGAAACATTAGTATTTTTATTTCTAAATGAATATAAACTTGTTTTCTTTGCATTATTTGAGATCTGAAAGCACTGCATCTTTTTTATTATTTCTTGTTTTCTGCAAATAAAAACAAAATTTTTGCTTGGATTTTCAAACATGTCAGTAGTTCATAGAATAAAAGAGCAATGCTCATTTGTAAAATCATAGAAACTGATCATTTTAAGTAGTCTCTGAATTTTTCCCAGAGCTATAGATGGATGGCTGATATTTATGGTAGAATGACTTTTGGGAGAAGGGTCAGTCTCTCAAAAGAGTAACTGGTTCTTCCAACTATTCCTTTTCATTTAAAACCTTTGTTTATATCAACATGTGACGTATTCATCTTAAGCTGTATTTGAATGAAATGGACAAATAATTTAATGTTGAGCCTTTTCTCCCACCTTGCTGCTTTGAAAAGATTTTCTTTTGTCTTTGGAGGCGAGGAACTCTCTCGATGACCGGGTTAAAGAAAGTCACCTGCAAACAGCGGACGAACACAGATAGCATAGATGACATCTTGTTGGTAATTAGCACTGGATAAGTTATGGTAATCAGAGCATGAAGGTAATGATGGGCGTACCTCGGCCAGCAGCAGGCCCTGAGGCTCCAGCTCCAGCTGGACTCGGTGTTTCTGGTTGTCCAGGAACTCCTCCAGCTTCAGGTACTTCAGGGCGCAGAGTGAGCGATAATCCTTCCAGTAAACTGCGATCTCCAACTCTCTTGACTAGAACATACATACTTGTATTATGTATTGCTACTTTTACAGTTGATATGTTCATGTACAGACTTCTGGGAGTGTGTGTGTGTGTGTGTGTGTGTGTGTGTGTGTGTGTGTGTGTGTGCTGACCCTTTCCAGCTCTACAGTGAAGGTCTGATCCCAGGCCTGCTCTCCTACAGTCCTCCAGGCCGTCTGTCCGACCACGGTGTTGTCCAACTTCAGCACCGCGCTCACCTCAGCTGCAAACAACAGAAATTACTTCTTCTATGAGACAAATTATACATTGGTTTTAAGTAAACTTGCACCTGACTTTGCCTCCATTTGTGGAAATTACATAAAAATGGGCCACATAGTGTATTTTGTGGCAAATTTTAGTTCTTATTATAGCTAAAGAGAGCAAACTGAGTCCCTTTGGCATTTCTTTACCACTATTTCCCCAATTATAACGCATTAATGAATATAAAGCTGCAACTAATGCTTATTTTAGTAATCAATTAATCTATTCTGATGATTAATCTGGTAAAAAACAAACAAAAAAAAACTGGCACATTCCGCAGATTTTTAATAAAATGTTTATACAATGTTAGAAATATATTAAAAGCTGCAAATAAGTAATTAAATTCTTTTTTTAAATAATAAAATAAACATTCTATTGCTTAAAATACAATAACAGCATTTCGTTAGTGAACGTTTGCTCAAAAGACGCATCTGCAGCTAAAAAATACTCCAAACATCAACATGTATAAAGCTCAGCCGTTTCTGCTAGTCTTAATTTAGGGCTGATCTGTTGATATTTCTTTTGGATGAAACAATTAATAAATTGTCTAATAATTGATAATCTATTTATCGGGATTAATTCGATTAATCGTTTTAGCCCTAAATGAATACACTACTACTGCAGTTTGATTTCTGTTTTTCTGTGTTTTTACCATTTCCTGGTGCCGATATTCATTTTAAATTGTTATTTTCCTCTAGATGAAGCACAGTAAACTTATTATAAAAACATTAACTTAAAAGACTTTAACAACTGCACAAAAAATAAAAACTGAACAAACACTACAAGAAAAAAAAAAAAAAAAATCAATATTTGTTACCCTGCAAGAATACAAAATCTTACCAGGTATTGGTAAGTTTTGGTTTAGTTTCTGGTGCAAATATCTTAGTAAAGTAAGGATAAGGCAAAACTAACATTCAAATTACTTTTCTGAAAGAATTAGAAGCTTGTTTATAATAAATATTTCCTCAATATTGATAAAAAAGTGCTAGTTATAAGTGAAATAATCTGTCAATGGAACAAAAATATTTTCCCATATTACAAGTTGATTTTACTTACAACTTGTACTTTAAAGAATTATTGACTTAAAACAAGCTCCTCTAATTAACAGCATTAATTTGAAAAATGGAAAGAATATGTTATTTAGTTGGAGCAGGAAATGACGGTTAAAACTATAATTTTAAAAATATTTTGGAACAAATATCTCCCTGCAGACATTGCAGCAGCTGGATTACAGCATAAAACACCTCCTGAAATCAAGAGTAATGCTTACAGGAGAGTTCCTCCGTCTTGCTGGGCGTCTTCCCGCTGACAGAGCCGCTGCGTCCGTACAGCCCCTTGCTGCCTCTCATGAAGGACTTGGTGTCTCCAGGGCTGTAGCAGGGCAGCGTGACAGATGTCCCTTTACTGCGACCTGGGACAACCTCCAACAATCCCACGCAGCCCAGCAGCTGCACCTGCAGGGTGCCTGAGGACAGAGGCAAAACAGCACAGGTAACAAACCACTACAAGTCAGAGCACAGCAGGCCAAACAAACACAATCGTGCTAGTCCCACCTGGCAGGGTTTTATTCACATAGACAAGCATGGAAACTGCAAATTGGATTTCTCCTTTCTTTCTCACAACTGTGGTTTTTATAAACTCCAATTTAATGCTAACTTGGACAGATTTTGGGGTATTGTTATGGAGGCGAGTCAGTGACTCTGTAGATAAAAGAAAAACAGTTCTGCAGCCATTGAGTATTTGCTTGATGATGGAATTTGAGAAATTGTAATATCTATTGATTGTTTCGTAACTGATCACTGTGTGATGTTTATATTAGAGATGCACCGACTACAATTCTCTGGCTGCTCGCAGGTTACAGATCTTTTAAAAAGCCTAACCTGCCAACTCTGATGTTGGTCAATAATTTTTTTGTCTGAAATTTTGTTAAATATAGTAAGAAAGTTGCTGAATTAGCAACAGAATGGTGACTATTGTCAACTGCAAACGTGCAGAAATGACCTGGTGGGCCGGTCTATCAATAAAACCTATCTCATGGGAGATCAGAGGACGGTGATTGAATTTTAGAAAGTAAGAATCGTCCGATCACCGATACCCCACAATAAAATAAAAAAAAAAAAATTGACATTGATAAATCGGCTGGCCGATAAATCAGTGCACCCCTAGTTTTTATGATTTAAAGCACTTTTGAACTGTCCTGCTGCTGAAATGTGCTATAAAATATACTTGTCTTAAATTTCCGCCAAAAAACTCAGGAATTTCTACGTTAATTTACCGTATGTGTAAGAAACACGGACATTCTTTGATGTCAAAAAGTTGTAAATTTGCAAGAAATAAACGTAAATTTTCTACCAATATTTTACCAAATTAGCACCAACAAATTATCCATCACTGTAAAGTCAGAAATTTGCATAAAAAAATTTATTAAGGTTATAATATCAGAAATTTACAACATAATAGGTCATCTGGATATTTTCCAAAGTGGTCCATCTGGGCTCTTTTCCTGTATCAGAACGACATTTGCTGGGTGCAGACCCACCATGAACGCCTCTACCAGGAACCAGAATGCACGCCTGAGACAAGAGAAGAAGAAGCTCCAACGTGGCTGCATCGGGTCAGCACCCTGGACGACGAGGTTCTGATAAAAAGCCTGGATTCAAACATTTACACCAAAAAACATCCAGATGTTCATGTCCTGAATTTACCACTTTAACCTTGGAGGACTTCTGGCAGTTTGGTCAAAAATATTTGACTTTATAATGTAAAAGAATATTCTACTTTTAGTACTGCAAGTTTTTATTGTTATTCATAAAATCATTTTTACAACATGAGAGGATATCCAAAATTTTGGTCATAAATGTGTGAAAACAACCAAGAAATTCCTGAATTTTTTGGTGAAAATTTACTCCGTGATCAGATTTTTTCTATTATCTACATCGGCCCTAATAATCCACAGGGCCGAATTTCACTTTCTAAATTGAAAAACACTCAATGTCCCTGTATTTATTAAGTGTTTGCCTACCAGTGAGGGGAGAGGGCTTGTTCAGGGTGCTGTACTGGTTCTGCAGATAGGGGGCGCCGTGGCGGGAGCTGAAGGCCGGTGAGGAGGCCAGAACCAGCTCCTCCTTGATGATGCTGGCCTTTGGATGGTCCTCTGGCAGTTCTGCCAAGCGCTGATCCAAGGAGTCCCTGAGGAGGTCCAGCCGCTGAGATGCTTCACTGAGACGGGACTGAGCCTAGAATCAGCACAGTATCAAGTATCAGCTAAAAACTAAAACTCTAACTTGTTTGGCAATTAAGGTGGCATTCACACCAGTCCTGCTTAGTCCGCTTGAATCAAACTCTAGGTTGTTTCCTTAAAAAGTCCTGTTCGTTTTGGGAGGGGTGAATACGCAGCTGAACTCTGATGGAACAAAAATGTTAACTCTTATCCTTCTAAAAACCTCAGTTTCGGTTCGGTTCAAGTGAACTTTGGCACAGTTCAAATGCAAATGTGAATGCCATCCGATCCAAAAGTATCAAGCGGACTATAGTGCACGGCATCCTGGGTATATAGAAACAAAACAAACGTGCAAATCTAGCTCTAGCAGGAGAAACAGCGTGTGGTTTGTTGCCAAAAACAAAAGAGAAATTCTACAACTACAATGCCGTTTTAGGGCCAGTGAAGATAGAAAAAAAAAAGGAGTAAATTTCTGCCAAATACTAGAAAAAGACTAAGATTTTGAGATTAATTTCTGTAATTTCCTAGAGAAAAACTTGGAAATTTCTGAGGTTGAAAAGTCTCACATCTGCTAGAAAAAGAAACTCGAATTTTGAGGTTAAAATGGAAAATTTCTTGTAAAAAAAAACTAGGAAATTCAAAAATTTGCTAGAAAAAGCCCCTCAAATTTCAGGGCTGATGTCAGAAATTTCTAGGAAAACACATGGAAATGTCAAAGTTTCAAAACTAAAATAACTAAATCTGAAAAAGAACTTGTTTGATTAGTTTGGATTGTTTGACACAGTGCAGTGACAAAGGTAACAAATGATTAAATTCTGGTTCCCAATCATACCGGGTCCACCAGGTGTTAAAACACCCTAAATGGCCTTTTAGGTGGTAAGGCTCATTACATAATACTCTCAAAAACAGAAGTGATCTAAATCAACACCTGAAGAGACACATTAACACATTTAAAAAAACCTTAAAACACAAGATGGAAGAGGGCAGAGCATGTTTTCTTTGAATGAACCAATGCAAAGACCTGAAACTGTGTCAGCTACATGTCACAAAACGCAGCTCAGCGCAGAGCTAGCTTTGATGTGTACGAGCTGAAACTCTATAGTCCCACCTCAGACAGCGCCTTCTTGTCCTGAACCTTGTTGGCCCCGAGGAGACGCAGGACATTTTTGGCCCCCTCGGCGACAGCGTGCTCCACCCTGTAGTGATGTCTCAGCTCTTCGATGCGCAGCTCCACCCCACAGAGGTCGTGGTTACCTGCGAGACCAAACAGCAGTGACAACAGTCACCAACTTCAGTTTCACATGAGGCGCCTCATCAGTCGGATGTTCAAGGCTCTCTGGATTGTAGTGAACTCCCCGGTGGATCCTGAGTTTGGTTAATGGCTTAATGCATGTTGTACATTACACAAGAGTAAGAGAGCAAAGACATTAAAACATTAAACTCCAATCACTGATTGCTAATAGAAGCACAACTTAAACAGCAAATGGAGCAACTAAAACCCTCTCATGTCTCTATAACTCCAGCATTGTATTACTGAATAATTGTGACAAAACATGAAGGATTTGATCATTTATTTAAACAACTTGGTTCTATTAGAAAATATAACATCTCAAAAATATAATTCACTCTAAACCAGAGGTCTGCAACCCGTGGCTCCACAGCCGCATGTGACCCTCCACTTTGACTCCTATTGATTAATCAAAATCCTAAAATGTAACGGTAATTTTAAAAATGGTGTCTTTAGCAGCTTAAACCAGATTTTAAAGTAAAAATCCAGAGGAAAAAAATCTTAATTTTGAGAATAAAGTTGCAATTCTGCGATTAAAGTCAGAATTTAAATTTCTAATTCTGTTCTGAGTAAAGAATTTTCAGAATTCTCAGAATTTTTTTCTCAGCATTCTGTGCCAAAAAGTCTGAATTTTGCATTTAAAACAAAAATTCTGAGGCTCAAGTTTGAATTCTGAGATTCAAGTCCAAATTCTGAGAAAAAAGTCAGATTTTATTTTATTTTTTTATTTGTGTCTCTAATCCTCTTCCATAGTACTTCAGTGTATTTTTGACCCCAGGAGTTCCAGATGAGGGCAAAGTATTGCAGTCGTCATGCAGAGCAGCGCATTTCCATTTACCCCTGACTCTGAGCCACTGGCTATTTATCTCACCACAGGGATGTAATGAAGTGCTAATGGAAGCCCGGGTAATGCAGAAAACAAGGAGCGGCGCTCTCAGGTCCACAGTCAAAACACTGTTGAGCTCCTTCACTTGAGAAACAGACACCGGATCAGATCCAATCGCATCCATGAAGCAACAAAATTCCCAGCTAAGTGGAAAGCTTAATGGCACAGCAGGCAATAAACTCAATGGAGCAGAGGAGAGGTGGGAGATAAGCAACAAACAGGGTAATTAGCCTTCAACAAGGTGTGTTTGACTTTCAAAATCCAGATTAGGTTTCTGAAGATCAGCTTTACAAAGCCTTGTCAGAGACGAGACACGAGAGGAAGGAGAGAAGGTGGTGGAGGAAAGCAATGTGGGTCCTTTCATCTCCAAATAAGGTGTTGCGCCTGGAGCCCAGACCCGGCTAGACGACCCTTTAGACGGGGCGTGGTGCCTGGAGACGGTGTGTGTGTACTGCACACAACTCAGGCCCAGGATGGTGTAAATAGGACAGACAGAGGCTGCCTCTCCGGCTAGAGGAGGAAAAACAAAATTTATTTAATGCAACGCTGCCAAAATCCACAGAAGTTTCTGATGTGTGAAAAATATTTGAGGTCAAACATGGAGGTCTCTCTGTAGAGAGCGTGCCACATACACAGGATGACCTCTAAAGAACAGCAGGAAAGTGTCTCGTAAAAGTATTCACACCCCAGTCATTTTTTCAGACCAACTCAAACCTCAATGTATTTTAATGGAATAAATTGAAACGATTAATCGTGATTAATCGCTTATTGAAATAATAGTCAACTAACTTATCAATTAATCATTAGCAGACTCAAAAAATGTCCAAATGCTTAAACAACATTCTCACAGCAACAATTAACCAAATAAATTACAAAAATATATATGTTTTGCACTTAAGATAAAAACCCCAAACTCTTCAAGTAGCATAGCTTTAGCTTCACCTGGTAGAGATTCTGTAAAATAAACATTTTAAAATAATCCTATTATGCACTCTTTGCAATCCATTAATTGGTTAGTCCAAAAATAATCAACAGATTAACAAACCTACAATGTATTGATGTTAAGTTGAGCAAAAAATGTCTGAGCTTTTCACATGTTTATGTTAGATGTATTTATTAGCTGCAGATGCATTGTTTGCTACAAATTATGAATGATTATTACATTTTAAGCAATAAAAAGTTTATTTTCTTCCTTTATTATAAAGGAAATTTATATATTTGTTTATTTGTATCTTTTACTTCATTTGAAAACTTTTATAAAACAGGATTAAATAAATAAAAAATCAGAATGTGACAATTTTTAAGAATCCGATTAACTGATTAATAGGTCAGAATAATCGATTACTAATTTAATTGTTAGTTGCAGGATTATGGTAAACCCACACAAAGTAAAATGGAAGAAAACTTTAACAGTGGCATTCCCACTGATTTAACTTCAGACAGTGAGAAAAGATGTGTGTTTTTTATTGGGTGCATGAAAATATCTGGTTTCAAATTTAGACTTTTAATCAAGTATTTTATTACAAAACTGTGCAGTTTGAATATAAACCCCTTTCAAGAACTTGATACACAAATCAAGCACTTTCCAAACCTTGAAAACACCTATTGGAAATTAAAATATGAACCCTAGAGCTCCATAATCTTAACTACACATTAATTCAAAAGGAAAACCGGTAAACAAATAAAACAACTTCCTTCAAATACCCAGATTGCTCAGTATTAGAGAACAACGCTAGAGAAGAAGCAAAATATCGGTTCAACTCTGCTCTGCAGAAATGGAAATAATTCCTCACATCATCAAAAATCCTGCAGGTTTTCCACATGAAGGACATGGATGAATAAAGCATGCCCTTAAAAGGCCTCCAGTAATCTCTGCTTGCACCTAAAAAGACACTCTCAGCAGCCGTCAGCTCCCTCACTCTGACATCAGCAGACAAGTCCAGATTCCCCCTAAAATCTGGGATTTTTCTCCTTTTCTGTCCTGTTTACTCTCGAAAAACCTCCTGTGTTCTGGATGACCCTCATCAATCTTCTCATATTTCCAGCAGAAGGGTTTAATTGTCCATCGGCTTCCTCTTGCCAGCAGCAAACAGCCATATTAAGTTTTTTACATGCTTAAGAGTAAAATCAGACATGTAAACAGAAGGATATGATGCTTCAGACCCTGATTAATGTGCCAGGTGGGCGGCGTTTTGTTTTGCTCACTTCCATTTAAGGGCCACCTCACCTTCACACAGAGCGAACGCTCTGCTGTGCCTTAGCCTGAGCCCTCCTCTTCATCTTCCTCCACACATACAACCAGCAGAGCCATGTGAGGACAGAGAGCGGCCCCCTTCATTGATCTGTTTATGCTGCTGTGTGTCCGCCGTGCTCAGGGCGGAGCTGAAGAAAGCCAGGCTCCGGATCAAATGACAACATGAAGGTGAAGAAAATAAAAAATAAAAAAGAGCTGACCCGTCTCTGCCAGCTGACAACTGTCAGAAAGTAGAAACACTGAATTTACAAGCCTACAACAGCTTACATTAAGCAAATGCAATGCTTAATTGTGAAGTAGAGGAAAAATATATTTGGTTTTAAACTGTTTTAGTACAACCGCCTTTACAGCTGCTATTTTTTATTTTTTTTTGTTTGCTGCATATTTTTTAACAACTTTAAACATTTAGAGACTAAAAATTTTCTCCTGTTGTTTTTTGAAAGCAGTTCAAGCTCAGTTTAGATGTATGGCCAGGCCAGAAATCTGGGCCAGCTCGGGCCAAAATAATTTGTTGATGGTCGGATTCGGGCTTCTGCGGAAGACCAAATGAGAATACACAATATAAGATTATGTTCATTTATGTATTATAGTCTAAAAAAGAGTTGGCAGCTCACCCTGCTGAGGAAAGACAGAAAGTAAGGAGCAGAAGTTAACGCACCTCCAACCGGCTGCGCTCCCATCAATCACACATCCCAGAGGATTTACACTCGACTCACCCTGAGGTTGCAACAAGTGGCAAAATGGAGCTGAAAAGTTTTTAAACAAAAGCTAAAAACAGGAAAAGCTACACTTAATTTGCTTAGTCAGATGATGATCTAAAAATGAAATTAAATAAGCAAAATCCTAATTAAAATGATTATTCAGGATTTAGGAGATTTTTTAGGAGCGATCTAAACTCTAATCAGATTGAGTAGAGAGTGTATGAACAGTAGCTTAAAGTGGTGCACAGATTATTAATTTAATTTAGGTCGGAACTTTGGCTAGGCCATTCTGACAGATAAATGTGTTTTGGTCTAAACCAGTACAGTACCAACTGGATGGTCAACCTCTGACCTCTGAGGATTGCTTTCTTTTGTCATTGAACTCATCGTGAGTTTAATGACTGATTTGTATCAGTATCAGAGTGTAATATCTAAGTCTGATGTCATTTTATTTCATTTAGTCTCATCAAACCAGAAAGCCTTTTTCGACATGTTGGTTGTGACACAGGACTTCTTGCTCTGAAAAATGCACTCTTCGTTTTTTATTTAGGGGTGTCAGAATACAAACGGCTCCCCTCATCAAAATTTTACCTTACTTCTACTTCATAATCTTATCCTCCCTGGTGTTGATCTAGCACCTAAAATCTAAATTAAACTGCAACATAAAAACTGTAGACAGGTCCAAAGGTAAAAGTACTGAACTCTGCCTGCATCAACGCCATTAAGCAATCAGATTTCCTGATTTCATGTGTAGAATGAATGAATGAATGAATGAAGTGTATTAATTTCTTGTCACTTGTCCTGCAAACAGCGAACTGAAAAACCAACAAGCCGGCATAAAAATTAAACATGTTTTCCCCACATATTTTATGTTTGGTGTCCGATCCAGAACTTTTGCACTGGTGAGTTTAACACAAAAAAAAGCAATAAAGTCCAGAGCAGCATCTGCAAAACAAAACCCCCTCAAACAGCAGAAGAGGAGGATAAAGAGGTGTGATTTCTTTAGACTCACCCTGTGTGTCCTCGGTGTGCTCAGTGGCCTGCACGGCTTTCCGTATTTGCATCCGGATGATGTCAATTTTGGTCTTGCTGTCCTGCAGCATCTGCTGAGCTGTCTGCAACATTTTCTTATCCTGAAAACAGAAACAAGGAGAAAGTCACATGAAACAGTTCAGACTAAATCACAGAGTTTACAGTTACATGTCAGTTACAAAAACTGTGAGGGAAGCAGAAGCGTAACAGTGACATCAAAACTAAAAACAAAAACCAATGCTGCATAAAAAGGGAAGAGAAAAAAAGATGGAAAAGGATTTAGGTTGTATGTTTTATTGTAGTCTGAGTTAGCAGACTGCACATTGTTCGTTCTCAGCCACCTCAGGAGATGATGTGATGGATGTGGCCTTTATCCTACTGACCGTGACACTGGGACTTTAGTATGTATGTGTATGTGTGTTTTTGTTTATAGTACCTTGTGGGAACCATTTGTCTGATACGTACTACATTGTGGGGACCCACTTCCCTTTGTGGGGACCGGAGCCTGGTCCCCACAAGGGGAAGTGCTGTTTAGGATCAGGGGTCAGATTTAGGACAAAGGTGTGAATTGAGTTTTGGTTAGGGTTAGGATAAAGGTAGAGATGAATGGAAGTCAATGGAAAGATAGCCACGCAAACATGTGTGTAAGTATGTGTGTGTACGTTTGTATTACCTTGTGGGGACCATTTTCCTGATACGTACTACATTGTGGGGACCCACTTCCCCTTGTGGGGGCCGAAGCCTGGCCCCACAAGGGGAAACACTGTTTTTGGGTCAGGGTTTTGGGTAAGGTGTGCATTGAGTTTTGGATAGGGTTAGGGTTGGGTATGTAATGGTTAGGGTTAGGATAAAGGTAAGGTTTAGGCTGTAGAAATGAATGGAAGTCAATGGAAAGTCCCCAGAAAGATAGCCACGCAAACATGCGTGTTTGTGTGCGTGCACGCGTGTGCGTGTGCGTGAGGTGTATCAAGGGAAACATTCCTCTACCTTTGTTGATCCGTTGGCGTAGATGGGGATCATATTCTCCACCCCCTGTTTGACTTTGAGCTCGATGTTGAGCTGCCTCTCCAGGGCGGCGATGCGCTCCTTGTGGGCTGACGTGCGACTCTCCGCCCCCGGAGACCCGGGACACTCATCTGTGGAAAGACGGCAAGGTTTGAGACGATAAAATAAGGAACAGGATGGTGGTTCACATGGTGGGGGAAAAAAAGGGAAATTACTCCACTGGGAATTCAGTGGAGCATCTAATAATATGAGGCTATACTTGGGCAACAAAAGCAAAGTTTGACATTTTCAAAAAGGTTCAGTGGTCTTAAGAGGTCTGTAGTAAATATGTACGTGCAGTTAAAATGCTACAAGGCTTTGGGTTATTAAAAAACATTTTATTTAAAAAAAAAAAAAAAGTTGCATTGAATTTATTAATCAAGATTAGAGAGATGAAGGAGCTTTGGATTTGCTTCCCTAATCATAATTTATGTTAAAGTTGTTTACATTTTTTTAGCCTCAAACACAAATACTTGTTTGTACCATGTCCATTATTTGAACTACTATTAAAAAAGATGAATAAAGGACGCAATTTCACTAAAATTAGCACAAAAAACAAACCTGTATGCAACATGCTGACAAATATGAACAAAAACGCATCTGTGGACAAAAGAGCCAAATGAGAAAAAATAAAAATAAAAGAAAATCTACAGATTTGGATAAATTTGTTGGCATCTTTGGTACAGTTATGTAAAAACAACCGGACAACAAACTCATCTCATCTTACAGTAGAATAATCTCACATGGAAACATTTTCTTAGAAACATCCAACTTTTAAATTGAGTAAATTAATACAGTGCAGGAAAGAAAACATGTTAAACAATTGTTCCTAAATAAAATGACTTTTGCCCACAATTATTTCTTTAAAACATTAATTAACAGAATCAATTTTTTGCATACTTCACTTTAAGTTGAAGTTTTTCTGCGAACGTTTAAATATGAATCCTTGACTTTCTTTTTTAATGAGTTACAAATATGATGAAACACAAACGTAAACGGTTTAACATCCAATTAAAGACCCTGTAGAGTTTACTAACTTTTACAGTGTCTTTAAATGGAACCGTGAAATTTGGTCAGATGAAAGTAAGGGTGATTTCATACTTGATAGTTCGGTCGACTCGGGTCGATTGAGGATCAAAATTTGCAATATTTGTTATATTTTCAGCTGGTGTGGTTCACTTTCATACTACACTGTCTCAAACAAACCAAATGCTTTGAATAATCTGTTCACTTCTCGCCTGTGGAGGCGCTGCAGCAAAAAATACTGAAGGAAACAACATGCAAACTTCAGAAGACACTGAGCACAGCTTCCTTCTTTGCAAAATGTAAACAAGAATGGAGTGGGAATTTTAGGATTTCTCCTTTGTCTTCTGTAAAAGACCTTGAGCCGTTTCTCCCTTTAGCGCTAGACTTGCACATTTGTTTTGGTCATATTTACCCAGAATTCCCTGCACTGTAGTTCGCTTCCGGCTTTTGGAGCAGTCTCCGGTCCACTTGGCATTCACATATGCATTCAAACTGCACCAGAGTTCACTTCAACCAAACCAAGGCTTTCATTTTAGGCGGCTCAGAGTTTGCTGTTTTGTTTCACATCAGAGTTCGATTACCCTTCCAACTACCCAAACGAACCAAACTTTCTACGCTAACAAACTAGAGTTCTATTGAAGCCTGGTTCAAACCCTAAGATTTAGTTTCTCGCAAGCAAACGCTCCAGGTAGGTTTGGTATGAAACAAAGAATGAACATGTGGAGAGAGCCTCATGTCCAATGTGAAGCATAGTGGTGGATCTATGGTCCTGTGGGGCCCTGTCAGAGTGCATGAAAAAAAGCAATCATAGCAGTGGTAGCTGTACCTTTGCTCTCCTCTCCTCCCTTCACCACGATGTGAGCATCCAGCTCCTGCAGCTGAGCGTGCAGATTGTCCAGCTTTCGGTTCGAAGAGCGCAGCTGACTGTCCACCTAAAGGCAAAAAAAAGAAAAAGAAAAAAGAAACAGCATGAAGTTATTTATTTATTTATAGATAAAAGACGTCATTCAGCATTACTTCCTCTGAGAAGCTATCAGAGTGTAACTCAAATTAAGGAATCATCTGTTTGAAGTATGCAGTCAAATAAAAAGCAGACAGAAAATAAAACAAGTTTCGTTTTATGTATTTTCTTTAGAAATATATTTTTCAATACGCTTCACTGCATTTAAGTTTTCATCATGGTACCCATCAAACTACCAAAGGAATAATCAATCCAAAGTGAAGAACCATTTTATTCTGCAGGCGACATAATTCTCTTCTCACTCTAATCCAACAGATTTAGCTAAAAGCTTTTGTGCTTCTCCACCATTAATCCCGAATTTGACCTAATTGGATGCCTTCACACCCACCTTAAAAATCAATTAGTCAATAGAATAACAAAATAACTCAAAATATAAACAGCCCAGGGCCTTAAAAAGCATTAATAAGACTTAAACATCCACATTTTGTCACATTACAATTAAAAACTTAAACCAGAGATTCCTACTTTAATTTCTTGACAACTGAAAAATATTTTATTGCTTCCTTTTAATAATAAATTTAAACATATTCTTCCTTAAACAATTTTAGGCTAATGGCTACACTTTAGGCTAATGGCTATTCTTTGGCAAGTTTGCAGCTATGGCATACTCTCTTTTTGGTGACACTGGTTGTTTAATGTTGCATAAAAATAACAAAAAGTAAAGAGATTAGAATGTAATTGAGAAGTTTTGTTGCCAAAGCCAAAGCTGTGAGATGGAATTTATAAAAATATTGCATCACCTCCCAAAAAGCTGGATAAAGTCCTCCAGTGAACTCAAAGCAGGACATTATCATAGTTTAAATATTTGATTATTTATTGCAAGTCATATTATTAAATTCATCTAGATTATCACAGGTTTTATTAATGTTATGCAGCTCTAATTTAGAGTCAAACTGTTGGAGCTACTTTCACAAAGCAGGTCTTAGCGATCAATTCTGATTTTTTGCAGAAATATGATTATTTGTGTGTGGTATCAGGTCGCATTTAATAATGCTGATATTGAGCTGTTAGCTCATCATGAGACCATGATGATACAGCAACAGTCTTCAGTCAGAAGCCCTTTCAGATCAGTTGACTGCTACTGGAAATCCTTCCTATAACATCAGCATCGCCATCAACAACAACTCTTTGAAGGTACATGAATGATATGAGTTGAGACAACATTTAATTTCTCTTTGGAATAAATAAAGTATTTTTCAATTAAAATTTTCCTCTGTTTTCAGTTTATGATCTTCCACAGACAGTGTGTTACACCCAAACATTCACAACAATTTATCGTACTGGAGGAATTGATGATTTTGATTGGGGAAGCATGATATATCGGAACTGACATCGGTATCGACTGATATCGGTCATTTTATAATATGTCGGTATTGCTTTGATAAATAAAACTGGGCTGATATTAATAACCAATGTTTATTTCCGTTTTGTTGTCATTTGTTTATAAATGGGGAGTGGAGGAAGTTACTTATGTGACAGAAGAGGATTGTGGGTATTTTAACTGAAGTAGTGGCTAAGTTAGCGTGTGGTTGTTTCTTTCAAGGTGTCGAAAAGGTAGCGAAATGTATATAACATAAGTTATCGGCCATAACAGCAATACTAATATCCAATATTGGCCTAAATTTTCATGTTGGTGCATCCCTGATCCCCCCCCCCCCCATTTCTATTTATACATTTTGACATGTAGTTTAACATAAACATGTTAAGATACAAGTGATATTCAAAAATAAATTAATTAATTTAAAAAATTTGCCCAATTCCAGCCATCAGTTTGAAACCAATCCCTATCCCAAACAGAAATAACACAAAACATAAAACAAAACGGGAACAAAAGAATCATGAAACTTGTATTTAGTTTGGTGTAATTGTCTTCAAGGAAATAAAGTGGTGGATAAATGTGTCAGTCTAAACGTGTCAGATTTTTTCTAGTTTTAAAAAAAATAAATGGCATCCTTTAGATAGAGTACCACCACCAGTGGGTGAGGATCTTTCCAGGACAGTAAAGTTCTGCGTTGTGCTGATAGAGTAAAGGGAAGGTGCTTCCCTGATTTTGATGAGTCTTTGCAAGCGTTAGTTCTCACCTGATGTGCGTTCCGCTTGTCGGTCGTGGCGCGGCGCAAGTTCTCAGCGCCCTCCTTGATCTTCAGCTCCTTCCGGATCTCCCTGCGGATCCTCTCCCGCTGCTCGTCCAGGAGCTGCTGAACGCTCGAGTCGGAGAAGTCGGAGTTCTGGTCCAAACCGAGCTGCTCCAGAACAGACAGCTCGCCTGGGTCACTCTGCAAGAGAAGGAACAGACGTTAAGGGCGGGAAAAACAAGGGAAAATGGGGGACAAAGGAAACAGCGTTTAATATGTGTGGTTGTTAACATTATAAAGAAAAGGAAAAGAAGAATCGTTAATGTTGATTAATCCTGATTTAATCCTCTTTAACCTGTTAATGTGTGGAGCTGAGAGTGAGGGGAAGCGAAGAGGAAAAGATAGTGAGCCTGATAAGGCAGTAATGGGAGGAAAGGCAGGGAGATAGAGATGGGGGAAGGAGAGGAAAAGGCCAGTTAGGTAAAAATGAGAAACTTTAGAAACAAAGCATCAATGAAAACAAATCTATTTAAACTGGTGTCATAGTATTTCAAGTTAAAAACGTATTCGTTATGTTGGCTTATCGGCCAAAAAGGTGAACAACGGTCCAAACTGTCAATTGTCCTCAGATTTTTCCTCTGATTCTGTTTCTATTGGGTTAACCAAACTGGTCATCCCAGTGAAATATACCTCCTAAGTCATCTTTTTTAGCAAAAAAATAAAGAATAAAAAAAATAATCAAAAAATGAAAATCATCAAGGCGGGAACACACAAAAAACTTAGTCCAAATCATCATCACTGAGCATAAATCAAACCAACCTCAGAGCTGTCCTCATCCTCCTCGTCCCCATGCCAACACATAACCGACTCAGATCTGACGAGTCCACAAAGATACAAAAGGGGGACGAATGTCGGCGGTTCGATTCCACGCTCAGGAGGGCGATTTATGCCGCACCAAGAGCAAAATGTGCTGGCGCAGGGTGACACGATAAAAACAGATAAAGAGAGGGAGAGTTAAGTGAGAGAGGAGGGGAACGCCTCCAAAAGAGGATATCCGTCCCAACACCAAGCTGCTCAGGCCTTTCCTGTTTCCTCTGCGATTTCTGCTGCTGTCAGTGGCGAGTCAGATAAAGAGAATACAGCCGTTCGCTCTCCATTATACGGTTTGGTAATCATTCTTGGAATTAAAGCATCAGGCCTGTAGGAGTCTGACTCCGCTGTTTGTGTTCAAACTGTGACCTTTCCTTTGCTCTCACTTGAGACGCTGATATTATCTTAAGGGGAGAAACAAGAGAAGGATGAGATTTCCAAACACTGGATCAACGCCAGGCGGTAATACTGGGAGACATAAATGTTGCTAGTTGGATTACTTGTTTCCTGTTATATACAAGCTTCCACTTCTACAGAAAGATGAAAAAGCGTGATAAAATGTCTACAGGAGTGGCTGTGGGTGGAGCAAACTGCCTAATAATGGGTTCCTATGTTCTGAAAAATAAGGATGCACTGATCCACTTTTTCCACTTCTAATACCAATATCTGAGGTTTAGAATCAGCAGATACCGACTCGAAAAACAGTGAACTGATTTAAAACGTTTCTTTACAAAAGTAAATGTGATGATTTACAAATTTATTTGATATCTCTGCAGCATTACGCTTAAAAATACCAATAGCTTCACAAGCTTGGTCAAATGCACAAAAATAGCAACTTTAATTTTTTCCATGGGGGTCACCGATTGCAGTTTTCGGCTGATCGCTGATTACCAATTTAAAAAAAACAAAAACAAAAACAAAAAAACCTCTCCTTGGGCTGCCACCTTATCGTGGTGGAGGGGTTTGAGTGTCCCAATGATCCTGGGAGCTATGCTGTCTGGGGCTTTATGCCCCTGGTAGGGTCACCCAAGGCAGACTGGTCCTAGGTGAGGAACCAGACAAAGCGCAGCCCGAAGACCCCAATGATGAACAAAAACATTGGATCTGGCGTTCCCTCGCCCGGACGTGGGTCACCGGGGCCCCACTCTGGAGCCAGGCCTGGAGGAGGGGCACGATGGCGAGCGCCTGGTGGCCGGGCTTATCCCCATGGGGCCCGGTCGGGCTCAGCCCGAAGGAGAAGCATGGGTCCCCCCTTCCATGGGCCCACCACCCATGAGAGGGGCCAAAGGGGTCGGGTGCAATGTGTGATGGGTGGCGGCCGAGGGAGGATTGGGCCCTGGCGGTCCGATCCTCGGCTAC
>CAEGAE010047145.1:0-29377 GCA_903067095.1 Girardinus metallicus
ACACATACAAAAGGTGAGTCTATATTTTATTAGTTTATATGTGCAATCTTAGTCTTTTATGTATGCATGTGAGAAAAGTTGAATATGTGTGTAACATTTTAATAGTACATATGTGCAATTTTAATATTTTTTTTGTGTGTGAGTTTTTAGTAGTGTGTGAGAGACAAAACATAGTTTTTGTCCTAAATGGCCCCTCATATTTGACATCTGCATTCGTCACACACAGAAACATCCACCAGCTCTGTAACGTCATCATGCTCTTTGCCACCCATTTTTTGTAACCGGGATGATATGAAATTTATTTTCCGGTATTTTCAGTAAAGCTACCATCTAAAGCACAGCCGCCCGCCGTGTTCCGTCTGTCCGTTTATCTGTATAAATAATCCCGCCAGACTCCAGGCATCGCTGCCGTCATTTTAAGGTGTTTATTGGTCCCCCGGAAAAAGACAAAAACCCAGACATTATCATGACTCAATAAAATCCTCCCAGGCCGAACTTGAAAACTGGACGTTATGCTGCTAACACTTAGCTTTCGTCAACAACAGTGAGAATGCAAATAAACATGGTGTGCTAAATAGTAACACATAATATAACGAGGATTCGAGGCAGATCAGTTTTCCTCGAGGAATTTTAATAATCGAGGTACTCAAATCACTCGAGGAATCGTTTCAACCCTATAATCAACGTAGTTAAGCTCCAAAAGTATCAGTAATACTTGTCCTTTCAATTTAGGATTTGATTACATCAAAGTTCAACTTTATAAATTTAGAAGAAAATAACTGAATTTCTTGGATTTTATAAGATAATTTTGGTATTAATTATTTCTTTTCAGGTTTTTTGTACCTGTAGACTGTCAAATGAGAAGAAAACTGTCCTTTACTCATAGTTAAGTCACCTTCTTAACAGTGTTTACATTTAGGAGTGTGTTTTGTTGTACCTTTCTATGGAGCGGTGAGCCTGGATCGGCAGATATCTGGAAATGTTTGCCTTCCTCAGTTGAGCTTTCTGTTTCAAAAGAAAGATACAAAATAGTTTGTCTTGATTTTTTTCAAGTTAAATCCTTGAAACTGTGTTTATGTGCTGCTGCCTTCCCTGGCTAAGAAAATATTCCAGTAGAGGTCTTAGTGAGTCTTTTCCTGGTTAACTAAACCATTTTTAAAAAGTAGATAACATTTTAAAAATATGGATATTTCTCACCTGGGTGATCTTTGCTTTTTTGGCAGTCTTTGCTTTTCCTCCAGACTTCTTCCTGTCGATTTGATGTCGATGAACCCAACCTCTCAGCTCATCTGCGAGCCTGGAGTCACATAGATCTTTCAGTTTAAGTCGCTACGCAAAAAAAAATAATTCCGTTTTTTTTTTTCTTTCTTATTTTTAAAAAGCTATATTTAGTGAGTCCACTCTACTGACTTCTTTACTGGACAGTGATTTATTTATCTGGATAAATCTCATCAACAAAATGTGCAGCAGCTGCTCATAAATATGAGCTGAGCAAAACCAATCCAAGGAAGTTTACTGAGATCTATTACACCAAAGATGAACACATTAATGAGTTGCAGGTTGTGAAACAAACAGGGTTTTTGTGACTGATATTTAACCTTTACTAAAAAATGACAAAATAATAATTAGTGAACAAATACAGCATAAGGTAATTCAAGTATTACTTGTGAACTTGCCTGTACAGTTTGAGGGGTTTAAACACTTGTTTACAAATTTCTCCTGAGGAGGTGGTAAAAAATAAAGGCATGACACAAACTTGGAACAAACTTCCAGAAAACTGTAAAACAGCTGAAACACTGAGTGCCTTAAAATCTCGACTAAAAACCCACATATTTAGAGTTGTTTTTGAAACGTAATCAATTACAAATTTAATGATGGCACTTGACTTGACGCAATGTTTTGATTGTTGATTCTATGTTGCATGACTCTGTTTTTATGTTTGTTATGATGTAAAGCACTTTGAAATGCCCTGCTGCTGAAATGTGCTATACAAATAAAATTTGATTTGATTTTGATTTGATGGCAAAACAAGATATTTCGACCAGGGCAGGACTGACCTGAGAGACTCAGAGCGGTTGAACTGTCGACAGTCTGAGGAAGTGAAGTAACGTTCGATGTCTGGCAGAACCAGATCTTTCATGTCACTGAACATGTCACTCAGGTTTCTGCCCAACAACCAGAAAATACAGGACAATGGTTAGACATTAGGAAAGCTGCTGGGAGCAGTAAAATAAATAATCATGTTTTTACTAAATGTAAGTCTGTGCTTTAAATTAAGATTCCATAAATAAAGTTGGTAAAACTCATGTTCCACATGTAAGAAGTGAGGAATATGTTGTAGAACCAGCTTTGTTGGGTGTCTAAATAAAACGCAGTTTGCCATTCTGGACAGCAATGAGATATATAACAGGGTACAACAGTCAAGGAACACAATGAGAACTGTGACAGCAATATGAAAATGACCAAACAGCATCATATATCCGCTGATTAAAAAAACAAAAAAAACAAAACAAGATAACTTAAGTAACCAAATCTAGCATTTGAGTTTTTAACGGTTGTTTAAAAACATTAAATTGACCAGTGAAAGGATTTATTCTGCAATGCCTTTTAATCCTATCTTAAGTAATTTTTTTTCATAATACTTCAACTAAAAGTATTTATTGCAAAGTCCTTTGAAATATTAGCAATACAACAATATTGACACAATCATACATTGAGCAGCCATTACATAAGGGTCAACTTTGTATTGCTAAAAAAAAGAAAAAAAAACAACTACATTCTACATCAGTCTGTGTTTGTTAGCATAAAGTGATATTTTGTTGCGAAAACAGTCGCCTTCAGTGTAATAGCTCGTTTTTAAAACTTTGTGTGATTTTATTCACATAAACTTAATCAAAATTCCACAGTGGAAGTTGTAGCCTCAGTTTATTCCCAGTCTTTTCACTGCATGTCAAGATAATGTGTTTACAGCTATTGATTTGCCTCACCGGAACTGATAAGACTCTGGAGCGTATCTCTCCGCCTCTCCTCCCTTCCACCGCTCGTTGCCGCCAGACTCCGGTTTCTCCGGTTTGTCCTCAACTTTCTGGAGAAGTTGAGGATCAGCCTGACGTTCCTGCTGCTGTTCGATCTCCAGCAGCCGGCGACCCGTATAAGACACCAGATCTTCCTGCAGACCGGCTGACAGCTTCCTGTCTGTGATGCTGCAGCGTTAAACACCAAAATCATTTAAATCTCAAATACAACTGTTGTAGATTTTCCATATATTCCATACAGGACAATATAGTTTGTGCTTTTACTTTGTAAAAACAACAATTGGTCACTGAATGACACAATAACAAGCTGAGATGCTAAACTAAATCATATCATCCTAATATTTTGAAGAAAGCCGTGAGTGGATACCTGACAGGGCCAAAGCTGAAGGTCACAAACAGCAGAACCGCCATGACACACACTGCTCTCTTGTTGCTTGCAGAGTCGCCGCTCTGAAACACAAAGAACATAAAAATGGAAATTTTGCTTCACACACGCTGAATCTCATAAATGTGTAAAATCAGCTTTCTAGTTTGCAAACGTGTCCATTTTGCTATATACTGAAAAAAAAAAGCTTGCATGGTTTCTGGTTTTGTTTTTTTATCAGCAGGATTAGCAGGTTTCTCTGTTGTAGTGCGTTTTCCCGTCACTCAATCTTCAGGTCTTGTTATTCAAGTTTTCCTGTTTATCACATGCTTCTTCCTCTTCTTCAGGTGTGCAGGTGCAAAACCAACAGAGTAGAAGAAAAAGCTGCTCTTCATATGTAGTTTTAAAGACATAAACCTTATCATTCAAAATCAGATGCTTGCTCTTTGTTTATTTGGCTGTCACAACTTAATTCAATATTAAACCTGTACAACAACTTAAGTCAGTTCTGCATCTCTTTTACACTGAACCTAAAAACAAACTTCTTTTAACTCTGCTTTTAACTGAATGGAGCAAATTTTATTACATGTTTTTGTTTCCTATTGTAACTTGTTCTTTCTTCAAGCCTGTCCATCTTAAAGTTCCCCTGTCTCACCACCACTCACCTCCTTCACAGCCAGTCTCTCCCTGAGCGCCTGGTTCTCCCTGCGGAGTCGTTCGTTCTCCTGCTGAGCTTCCCTCAGCTGAGCCTCCAGGTTCTGCAGGTATTCCTTCTTTTTCTTTCTCGACTGGCAGGCAGACTCTCGATTCTTTATCATCCTCTGTTGCCGCTTTAGCACCTTCATCTGTGCAAGAAAAAAATTTGAAGAGGGAAGAAAGTAGGAAGAAGTGATTCAGAATTCAAAATGGGAAAGAACTCAGCTAGAATCAGCTAGACGAGTTAAAATCAGCAGCAGGAATCGAGGTTGGTAAACCTTTATCATGTGGATGTATAACTGAAAAACTGAATAGTTTTATTAGTGCCAAGCAAAAATGAAAAGATGTTTATAAACCTCTGAGTAATGAACTGTGGGTATTGATATTAGTTTCAGCACATTTACTGATAGAAAAAAAGCAAAACATTGTAGTCAGCCTTCAACCTTGCAGGGTTTTGTTTCAGCGTGAGTCACCGCATCCACCTACTCACATCAATGTCGTTGGAGTTGTTACTTGGTAACGGCGTGGTCGCCGGGACGATGGGCTTGCTGGTTGAGGAGGCAGTTGGGCTGGAGCAGTGCTGAGGGATGCTGGGGGACACAGGCTCCATTTTGACAATAGCCGGAGCCGAACTGAGACAGACGGACGGAGAGAGGACAACTGGAGGGAGAAAGACGCTACGTTAGCGATCAGACACAAAGCTACTTACTTTACCTGGAATTTAAAATAAAAAGGACAAAATCTTGGGAATTTATCTGGTAGTTACATTTGATTGCATATGAAAAATACTTGAAGAACTTTATTCTTTAGCAAAATAAATAAGAAAATGTATAAATACGGCTAACAGGACAATACTGTCTTACCAGGTCTGTTCTGATCCATGGAGGGGAGCCCCTGCAGTATGAGGGTCTTCGCTGGTGCAGGGTTTTGGGAGACCGGGAGTGTAGCAGCAACACACACCGGTCGGGGCTGGATGGGAGGTTTGGTACTCAGGATGGTGCTGGCTTTTAATGTGCTTGGCAGGACTGCTACAAAAAACACACTTTTAGGTTATTTCACATCACAAACAGATATATTCTGTAGCAGTTTCTCTGTGTTGTGCAAAACTGTTCTGAAATGCTTTCCTCCTCGAACACTCTAGATTAAAATGACTAAATTCTCTCTCCAGCATGTTATTGAGTTCAGAAAAAGCTTTTTAAATCAGTTATCCCTCAACATCAAGTGTAAAGAAACAAAAAAAGATCTCAGACATGGAGAACAGTTGGTGCTACCACTGGAAATGAGAACAAGCAATTAAAAACAAACTTTTTACAACTTCACATTGTACATGTTACCAAATATTATTTTAACAGAGATGTTTTAGTATCAGAAAATAAGCCAATATGGTTGTACTGGTCACAGAGTGACTTCTCAGCCACTCTGTTTATTTGGGGGTTAGAGACCACAACCATCTGCAAACAACTAAAATTGACAAAAACTTTAGGTGCACTTAAAATGATCATAATTGCCTATTTTTATAATTAGACACCAAATATATGTTAATATGCAAATAGAAAACTGTCTTGTCACTACCACAGAGACTAACCTCAGGAATAAATAAAAATAATTTGCATGATCGGAACTAAGCAGTCATTCGAAAAGGGTTCTAATATCAAAGCTTACTAAGGAGACAGCAGCTTCAGGTTGGTGACTTTCTCTGATTCTCAACATCAGTCCTGATTTAATTTTCAACATTTTCATTTCAAAATAATTTCTATGATCCTTGTCCTAATGGGGAAATATCTTTTCCAAGATAAAATTTTTTTTTACTGCATATAAAATTCCTAAAAGTAGCATAGCTCATATATATACATACACATGATAAAACAAGACAATGACTGGGCAGATGAAACAATGCAATAACTTAGAGATCCTTCATGCTTTCATTAAAGCTAATAAAGGGGTTACCCAAATGCCAGAAACTTCAAACTGTCCAAAATGGCCAAAGTTTTGAGTGCATTTTGTTCATTTAAATGCAATATTTACAACTGTATGTGCTTAATCAAGAAAACAACATGGTGAAGTCTCCAACACTGCAGACTGAGGTGCTATTTAAATGTTCGAAGACCTTTCAGTATGAAGACTAGAAAAGTTCCATTTATCCAAAACTCTGTATTCGGTTACAACCCACCAAAGACCCTTCTTCTTCAGAGGAGTTCCCACACCTATACAGTACTCCCACCTTTGTGTGGGGGCTGCCCCAGGGTCTGTGTACAGAATACCTCAACAAATGAGTGGAACACAGGGTGGAAGGTAAACCGAGCTCTCTATTCAGGCTCTAGCGCTGACAGCTCACAGATATGTGCAGAGAAAAAAAAAAAGACTGCCAACACTAAACATGAGTGGAATATCCTGTTTTCAGTCTTGCATGAACAAAAGGTGTGGAGTGCTAATGTAATGCTTGTCAAGCGCTTCTTACTGTGTCAATATAGAAGAATATCAGAGTAAACATTTCAGAAGAAGTCGCATACCTGCAGTTTGTGTCTGTATTCCATTGATGACTGCTTGGACAGATGTTAATGGTGTCTGTAGTTGAGTCTGTGTCATTATTGGAATCTGGGACTGGGGTGGGGGTACTGCTGTCGTTGCCACGGTTACCTCCATCGTCCCCAGCGGAGGAGACAGTACGTCTCCATACATGTACGGAGGAGTCGGAGGGTTTTCGGCTTTAATTGTAACCTGGAAAGAAGATGGGACAATAAGTTTGTGTTCTTCCCTCCCAGTCAGGTCATTACTGTAAATAAAAAATTGTTCTTAATCATTCACCTGGTAAAGTAAAGGTTAAATAAATAAAAATAAATAAAGATGACCACTTTACACTACGACTTTGAAATATATCTTCAGTTATTTATTAGTTTCCTTTAATATTAAAAGCATCCAAATCATGACACAAACAGTTTTATTGGTCTATTTGTGTGATAAAACAGCCTCCTCAAACATCTGAAAAATCCCACCTGTGGGTCAGGCGACGAGGTCGAACAATCTGACTCCAGCGAGGAAGCAGGAGAAGGAGGCTCAGCCTTGACCTGGAACACTGAAGAGAAACAAGACAACTAGTGGAAACATTGTAAAAACACAATGTGCAAAGATTAGATTAGGAAAAACTCGGCTTACACATTTCCACAGGGAGCGGCTCTGTCAATGTCATCTCATTTTTTATCACCGAAGTGTTTCCTAAACAAAACAAAACAAGCACACAAACATGTTGTGATATTAAACAACATTATGACTGGATAAATAAAACCCTTTAAATGCAGTTATATACTTGCACCAAACTTAATTTTAAATGAAGAGCAAAAACCCTTTTTCCAAATTTTGCTAAGTGAAAATGCTGCTCTTAAAGGAAAACAGAACAAATTTTTAAGCAAATACCAATGGATTTCTTCAGTTCTGCCAAAAATGATAAATAACATTTGATAAACATGTCAACATAATTAAAACCTGAAGTAGATTCTTTGCCTGAATCAAAATAATTGGTTTTGTTCAAAAGGTAGTCTATCGATACACCTCTCAGGTACAAAGAGCTACATAAAGATAGTTCATGGAGCGAAAGGCAGATCCGCTCATCGGAATGATTTCTGCAAAATCAATGATCTCAACTGAGCTTTCTATGTCAATCTTTTACCATTTTGCATTATCTGATTTGCTGACTTTTAATGTCCACCCTATATTTAATTCTTTGTTTGCTTTAAATTAAATAAAACATTTTCATTTGAGAATCTAGCACCATGTTAGGAAAACATTGCCGATAGTGGGTAAAATATCTTGCCACCATTACAAGAAAAAAAAATAAAAAATCTATTGCAGGTGTGAGCATCAATCGCAATGAAAAAGACAATCCAACAGGCCAAATATGATTATACATTTTATATACTTTAATTTAATTAAATATCAACATTAATCAAACATTTTATTCAAGCAGTCTTCTTGGATTATAGTTGTAAGTTTAGAAGTAGCTATACTGGATGTACAGAATAGGTAAATCCCTGAGAGGATTTATTATCCATGTTTATAAGATTCTCAGCACTACATTCAGTAAATCGAGCTTTTTTGTCTGTATTCATACGTTTCTCAGACAGAGGAAAGCAAAACAGCACTAGATACATTGTTGACAGCTTGGACAGATGTTAATGGTGTCTGTATCTGATATAAGATTACTGAATCTGATACGAGATTCAGTAAATTGAGCTCTGTTGGCTCTCTGCAAATAAACTTGAAAGTGAGAAATTTACAACTTGTATGGATAAATAATGAATAAAAATGCCACTGATCCTTTAATTTTAATTCATTTGGGATTTCAAAGAACCATGCAACCACATAAACAACTCATAAACAATACAAGCAAGCTTAAACTGTTCAGCTAGTATGTTTTCGATTAAAAACAAGTGGTTTTGAGTATTAAGAGTTGTTACGTTTTTATTTTCACACTGTCCCTTCTCACAAAATAGGCATAAAAATAAAGCCTATAGGAGGAGAAGACCTGCAGATGTAGATAGAGCGACTCTGCTTCTAACAGCTGAAAGTTTCCACAGGTTGAGGACGAAGCGTCTCGTGTTGCAGAGACGACTGATCCGTGAAACCAAAATGCTAAGTGATGTGATCCAAGGGCCCTGAGGTGAGAGCCACAGGCAACTGGACGGTGTGTACCTGTGAGAAGGTTGTCGTCAAGGTATCGCCATGGTGACGTGCGGTTATCAGGATCGAGGGTGAGCACGAGGTCATTGTCAAACTGTGAGGAGTTGGTGGAGAGGTTGGAGAAAGAGAGAGTGAGGTGGAAAAAAGTCAGGAAGTCAGGAATCACAAAGGTCCAAACAACTGCAGGGTTAGTGTGTCTGAGTGTGTGTGACGGCGTGTGTATGTTTGTGTTATTCAGCTAGGCGACACACACATCTGCCTGCCCTATGCCCTAACCATTCATCTGTGTGAGCTGCTGATTCTAACTGTATATAAACACAAGAGTTTCACTCACAAGGGTTTGTTACCGATGACTTCTGTATAGTTTTCTGCAGCTGCATTGGATGGTTACAAGCATTTACAAAAAAAAAATCTCTACCTAAATAACAAAGTCTGTGTATATATAAAGCTAAAATTTGGGAATTGACAACATTTACATCATCATCGGGTTTGTAGAACTCAATGACATGACTCAGTACAGACTGAGTCAACAAACTGCAAAGAGATTCTATCAAAACCGTCACTAAGCCAGTTCCTCAGAAAACTGCAAACTGTCTGAACTTTGTTTGACTTCTCAGCCACTCTGTTTATGGAAAAAAAAAAAAGAAGCAAAGCACAAGATGTTAACTGTACAGGTTTAGCCAGGATGTAGCTCGGCACTGTCCAGGAACAGGAATTCGTGCCAAATCTAACACCTTCAAACATTTGAACACATCTTGGGAAAACTTGTGAAACCATGGTAAAAACAAAAAATGTCAAACGTACAAGTAATGAGGCAATTTCTCCCAGGAGTTTGTTGAAATATTCAAGCTTGGAAATTTCACTGCTGTACAATAAAATGTTATGGCAGATTCATAACGCTATCTTTCAAAGATAATGCGAGATTAACATCCAAATTATATTTTTCCTCCATTGTTACATTTAGTCTCTACTCTTTCTGGAAGAAAAATAGTTTAATAATTGTCAAATTTATATAGCTGAAAATAAGGAACATGCCAATACAACAGAAAAAGCTAATAATGTTGATCTTAAATTGCCTAAATTTGGTAGAATTCTAGTGTGACAGCAATTTAACAATGTTTCTACATAAACTTCACTTTCCATATAAAATTCCAGTTGCAGTTATAGTCAAATTAGTCTGCTAGACAAAAACTTTTATTTTTAGCTAAAATGTTTTTACAACAATAAGCATTATACTATAATTGATATTCCCTTTTTATATTTTCAGAAAGAAAAACTTGAAAACTGTCACAGGTTAATATGTCCCTTTGGTGTTTACAGAGTATATCTGCTTTTGTAGCCAACACAGTATGTTTATCAATACACTGTAACTGATCTAATACAATACAGACACAAGAGCACCAAAGGCATATCTGATATGATATAAAACAATCAAGTAGAACAACTGAAATTTTTGCAACTTTTTGTGAATAACTAAACTTTTATGAACTAAACAGTCAGCAGAAAATGCATTTGCAAACTGTTAGACAAAAAAAATTTATAAGCTCACCTTGCAAAAGGTGCTAAATCAAAACATAGCCTTCACTAGAGTAAAAGCTATAATTAAAATTTTTAAGAATAACACATGCTTTCCATCCAATAAGTTCTTTGATCAGGAAGTAGAGTTAATACAATTGATTGGGTGAAATAAAACTGAGCTGACAAAGTCTTAAAAACTATTTGAATGTTTATTTTTGGAGGAAGAGAGGTTCCCACCGATTAAATTATCCCGTAAAAACTGATGCACCTGGATGTCATTTAAAAACATTAATCCGTAACCATGATTACTCTACTCATGCACTTGCATATTTGTTCTGTTCACTTCACCTGATTGCTTTTTGACACAAATTGTACAGAGAAACTTGCTTTTTTCACTGATCGAACAATCTGAACTGTCAAACTTACTTTCAATTTTTTAAAATAATATCTCTACTTTATATGGAGCTAGAAATATTCATAATTCTGCATCTAAGTTATATTTCTGATTATTTATTCTCATTAATCCTAAGGAAATTAATTGTACTAATATTCTTTGTATCAGTTTTAACGAGAGTGTTAGTTAATTCATCCAAGTTTAGAGACTAAAGAGTGAATTATCATATAGAAGGGGTCAAATTGAGCAATGAATGCTGAGTGTCAGCTGCACTGAAACAAAAGCTGCAATGCATGGACATATTTTCATGACCGTACCGATGGTTCGTATTTCAACCCTTGACTGAAGTCCCCGTCCTCTCCTTCCTCCATGCTCTCGCACTTGAACAGGCAGGCATCTGCAGGAGACAAAATTTTCAAAACATCAGCAAAGAGCAGGGAATAAAACTCAGGGACAGATGATGAAGCGAAAAACAAGCTGGTCCAAGACCGGAGGAGAGTCAAATCAGCCATTTCATTTGCATATCTGAACATGTAAAAACAGTACTTAGGAACACTACCGAAACATCGCCAAAAATCATTCAATTCAACAAGAAGACAACACTTTGAAAGAAACTAAATTGAGACACAAACAGATTCAGTCATGCATCAGTTTGACTGAAAGTGCATGCAAATGTTCTTTCACAAGTTAAACCTCAAAACACAATTAGAGGACAGCAAATAACAAAAATTTTATTGTTAACCTCAAAGGTTTTGAACTAAATCTTCAGTCTTCTCACATAAACGAGTTAAAAGAACCAGGAGCATCTTTGTGTCTTTCTGTCTTGCAAAACCTGGAACATATATAAATAGGTCTGCAACAGCCAGTTGAAACATGATGTTAATTCACAGTTCTTAACTGCGTGAAACCATTTAGAGACAGAATCCAGTTGAGTGAGTTGTTTTAGTTTTTATCTGTTTTCAGTGGCACTGCCTATCCATTCTCTGCATATAAGTGAATTAACTTTTTTGCTAACAATTGCTAACAGTTAGTGTCACTAGCTAATAGTGACACTAATCATGTGACATTCTCAATGTTTCTTACTTCATGTTATATATTGTTTTAATTTTATAATAGAATGTTTTTTCTGTTATTTTGTTGCTGATATTTTAATTTTATATGGATAAAAGAATTATTTTTTTTTCCTCCACTCAGAATCTGAATTAACAAATGGGTTGTTTACACAAACTGTGATGGCTGAATGGATGTATAACGTTCCCTTTCACATGTTAAAAAGCCTTTGCTGAAGGAATTTGAGAAGAATCAGATAAACACTTATGAGCTAGATTCCTCCAGCAAGAAGGAGGAGAAATCTGTGAGGTGACACAAATATTTTAGAGTTGCAATGTTCACCGACACCAGCCAAACTGAATCTCAGGCAAAAGTTTAACAATGTACATGTGAATTTAATATCTTCATCAAACTCAATGGCAAAATGAGCTACAACCTACAGAAATATTACACAAAAACGTGCCAACTAAGAATCTTTATGAGATCACATCAGGAGATATGAAGACATGTTCCTATTTAGTCTGACACACAAGCGCTGTTTTTGTAAAAAAGCTAATTTTATGCCTCATTTCCAGGAAACAAGCAAAGTGGTAGAAAATGGTACTTCTCCCATCATGCTTTGCGTTCTCTGATCACTCACACACTGGACTTTGAAACTGAAATAAACAGGGGACACTTCAGCTTTTACTGTGATCTGATTCTGTTAAAGAGAACGAAAAATTAACGAGTGTTACATATTAACGAAACATTTTTTTATCAGTTTTAAAATTCCATAAACAAATGATTATACTTACTGAAGTTAATTTACATTAACAAACAAATCAAGCAATTAATAAAAAAAAGTATCTGTAAGGTTTTAAGTCTTTCCTGCTTATTAAATGAAAGAATAAAGAAATGCAACATAATCTAGATGATCTCGCTAAAAAGCAGAAAGATTGTTCCTGAACTTTAACTTTTTGGTGTTACAAGAATTTGAGATTGCAGGGCATCGTAAATGTGTCTTGTGAAGCAGTTCGTGTAGCTCAACTCAACCTACTTTCTGTCAACCATAAGTAATGATTCACCTACCCTTGACCTAAATCTAATCACGTTTACTACTTGACTGGAAGGGACGAGCAATAGCTTTGTCCTTCGGGTCACAGTAAGCCATAAAACTGCTCAGTTTGACTGTCAAATTTACATAAAAAATCTGAGGCAAAGCGGGCTGACAGATTTAAACAGAGAAAACATATAAAGTCTAAACTTTAAGCTGCAAGAGCAAATAACACCTCAACAAGAAGTCTCAAACACATACAGACTGTTCGTTAGAAACTGTCAAAACCACCAATTCAAAATAAAGATGACTGATATCAATCTGTACATTGGTTGAGACGTGTTGGAACCGACTGCTGCAGTCTACATTCACACTAGGAGGGAAAGCACAAGGATAAATGTAGGCCTTTATGAGATTCTCAGTGAAAAAAATAGGAATAATAATAAAAAACCTTAAGTAAAAATACCTCAGTATCACAATATTTACACTTTATTTATGCATAGCATTAAGATGTTTCTTTTTGCTTAATGCTAATACAGAAATGTAAATAAAACATTATAAACATAATCTAAATTTGAAATGCCTATTTTGACTTTTTTGTCATTCTGGCCTTTATGAAAAACCACTACAAGTGCTACACCATGATGTTAGCTGGTTAATTAGTCAAACTTTCTGTTTGACTAATTAAATTTGTATTTCTTGTAAGCTATGGAAAAGAGTAGTAGCCTTTATTCAGCCAGCTGACCAGCAGTCTGCAAAAATAGGTGGGGAAAGAGGCAGAAGGTTTGATCTACATCAAACTAGAAAGAATTTTGGTAGCTACAACTCTCTTTAGCATTTTGTTACCACTTCAAATTGCAAGAACAAATCAAGGAAACAATTTAATAGTTTTTACAACATCACTTTTTAATACTATAAGCAGCCCATAATAACGATAACTAAACTGAAGTCTAACACATATCAAGAAGGACTAACAAACATTTTCTTTAAATGGCTGATTAGATTTTAGTATTGGTACAATATCTAAATTTCAAATTGAGATCACCATGGTGATATCATTGCACAATATCACAATTGTAAAGACTGCTTGGATGTAATATTTGGTAAGCTATGAAGTGTATGAATTAATGTTCTGCAAGCTAATTTTGTATTTGGCCAGATGGACGGACTCGACATCTTTTAAGCCCACACCTGAACTTGAAACGAATGATTGAGATGTTAAATATTAATGGCAGTCCTGAACACATATTGATGACGAGACAAAATAGATTCAAATTTGGGCTAACCTGCTAAAAAATATATTAACATCACAACAATAAATTGTATGTTCTTCTTCCATCAACAGTAAAACCTTGGCTTAGTTTTAAAAAAAAAAATAAGTTTATTGCCTTGCTAAGCTATTTTATTGCCAAATTGTTTTACCAAAACCACTACAGGAGTATATTTCACATGTTACAGCTGCATACATGATTAGAAATGTGTTTTTCTGACTATTAGCAACTAAACGTCTCCAATCTTTAGTAATGTTTTGATAAGTATTGTTGCATTAAAACACAGTGACGGACTGTAGGAAATAGTGGGAACTCTTATCAAACTAAGAAAAGGTTTAGATGTTAACAAGAGTCAATAAAGCGGCAATTTTAAAGAGAAAAAGCTAGAGGAGGTTATATAAAACGTGCAATCACGTTCCCAGCCAGTGTGAGGATGATAAACAGCTACGTCCGGGTTGGATGATTGAGGAAGCAAGTTCAGAGTAACGCTAAAACCGCGTGCAACACGTATCATAATGAAAACCAACTTAAATATAAATTACAGTTGTAAGACTCGGGAATAAACATTAAAAACGTGCAAAACTGAAATGAAAATCTTGTAACGCCCTGTTGGCCTCGCCTCGGTACAGCAGTTAGCGCACCCAGTTAGTCAATTTTACCCATTTATCTTCATTTATAGACGGACTTAAAAGTGTCCTTACCCCAATCTTCGCTCGACAAAAGGTTATCAGCGAAGAATCGGCTGTCCAGATCAGACAGTAAATCCGCAGTCATCGCCACAAAGGCGGTGTGTGTTTGGACAGCAGTAGTCTGCAGTCAGACGTGATAGCAGCAGCTAAACAAACATAGACTAGATACAACTCTTAGCTTTATCTTCAAGCTAACGCGCTAATTCCAGACTTGGCTACCATTTGCGATATGAAGCAATAGAATTTTTTTTAATCGAGTAGAAAACTGGATTTTTTTCATGCCCTCCAGTTAAGTTAACGATCCTTCGTTTCGCTTTGCATATGACAGACTAGGAAACGCATTTTCCAGAAGGTTACCGCCTACTTTTGTTGATTTAGCCAATGAGAGTAAAGAAGGCTCTGATCGACGCAGATAAGAACCAATGAAATAGCCCAAAGACTTTGATTGGGCAGCTAGTGGACGTATTGTTAAACGGGAGTCTGTGGGACGTCCCTTTAAAGATGATTCTGTCCAATAAGAGTGCGGATTTTTGATTGACAGAAGCACAGAGCCAAACAACGCGATAATTTTCAATGCAAACAAAAATAGTTATGAAAAGACTCACGTGGATTCAAGCGTTGTAACAGAAAAGCTGGCCTGTATCAGACTAGGTTGTTTTCCAAACATACAGCAATTCATTGTTAATTTTAGGAAAAAACAAACATTTACAAAACATGTTTTGAAATGCTATGCCGGGCGGGAGCTGTTACATAACCGAACAGGGAAGAGGTGGTTATACTAAAACTTTTACCACAAGTTGCTTTTTCAGTGTCGAAAGGGCAAATCAATTTCAGTTTTCCAGAAGGTGAATCATGCGCTGTAAAATCACAGTGGCTGTTGATTCATCAGAGGGAGAATTTGTTTGAAAAAGTAAGACACAGAATCAATTTTTGAGTTTCCATAAACGTAAAGTCCAATACATTTTAGAAATCTATTTTCAAACACTGAGGTGGATGTCAATTTATTTCCAATTTTTTGCACCCTATGTGGTGTAATTTGAGCTATGTGCATCACAGTTTAGTATGCATTGTATAGTTGTTTTTGACTTACTATTTTCAGAAAATAGAAATTTTATTTGAAGTCCTACTGTAGGGTAATTCAAGTGTAAAATGGAAGAATTCATATTCAAATTGAGGTTAAAAAAAACTGAAAATGTACAGTAAGAGGAACATAAGGAAAAGAATACCATTCAGTTATTAAAAATAGCATACCCAAATCAAAAGAAACAGGATAATTTTCTTTCAAAGTGTATAAAATGTATATATTTGTACATTGAAAACAGGAACAGAGAAATTGTGTGAGATGAGAAAAAGTGAAAACAGCAGTGAAGAAAACATTTAACTAGTTTGAGGTTTTTGGGAAATAGTGATGTTTACGAAGTATAACAGCTGGTGGGAGAGAGGATTTGTGATAATGCTTCTTTGTGCATCTAGGATGCAGCAGTAATCACTAAAACAGTTTTAGGAATAAATGTAATACTTTTATTATTTTTTTAAGTAATAATACTGCTCTCTGAAGACACAAAAACAATCAGATAAGATATGGTAAATCTATAAATCATCGTAAAAGAAAGAAAAGCAGTCAATTTAAGGCCTTAAACACATTTGACATCTTAACTTTTTCCATAATCAACAATTTTATGTTAAGACTACACTCTTGTGTGTCTATGCTGTACTTTGCTGCTATTCTTTTCTTTATTATATTTCCTTTACAGTTTAGATATTTTTACTGTGTACACTATGAGAATGTGAATTTCTTGTTTTTGCACACAAGCTTGGCTGAAGAAGCTAATTTTGATTCTGACTTCTGTTCAGAAGTGTGTTGATGCTAATCATCTGTGAAGTTATTTGCAGCTGTGGTTGCTCTTTATTTAATCTGCTCTCTAGGCACTTTACTGGGCACTTTCACTTGAGACTCTCAAATACAGCAGTTGAAGTGGATATTCTTGCCACTAATGTTATTTTGTATAGATTTTATTATCGGTTCAGAACTTATCTGCTAAGCTGTGTTTCTCTCCTAGATGAAGACACTCTTAAGTCTTAACTTTTATTGACATAGAGGATGCTTTGAGCCAGGGTCCTGGGTGTTTTGATGATTGCTCTGTTTTCTAAAACCCCTAGAGGCAGATGGCCTTTCAGACTGAGTTAGGCTCTGCTGGAGGTTTCTTCCTACTAAAGGAAGTTTTCCTTTCCACTGTCGCCACATGCCAGCTCAGTATGAGAGATTGCTGCAAACTTAACGTCATGCAATCAACTGCCCACTGTCACTACGTATGTTCATTTCCTGTCAGACATCATTTGTTTTTATGCCTACGATGCTTGTTATCCTTTGTTGTTTAGGTCAGGTGTAGTTATTTTTTTATTTATGGATTTCAGTATCTTGTGTTTAGATTCACGAATTACTTAAAATTGCATCTTGTTTTAACTGCATAGATTTACATAGTCAGCCTATTATTTCATGTCTTTCTTAAAGCTGCTATGTCCATTGTGCTCTTAAAACTCCCTTATAATTTTATTGGCTTTGTTTGTGATTGGTCATCTTTTACCCACATATCCACAGACAGAAAACCCAAAAATACTTACAGAACTAATTACTTAAATCTTAAAGTATAGACATAAAGCCATGATTAGAGTTCAGATTCCCATTTCCCCAACCTCTAATGCTCAGATGTAAAAGGTCTCAGCTTGAGGAAGAGGAAGGAGGACAGAAGGAACACGTGGAAAAAAAGACTGAGACAGACAGAAGGTTCATTTTCCAGACAAACCGGCAACAGGACCTCTGCATTGCAGTCATATTTTCTGGTTTCTTGTGTGAAGATGCTCCGGTTTATGATTTTCTGTCATGTCTGGTTCCTGATCCATGATGTGATCAACGGTGTTGAAAACTACACAGGTACAGAGAGATCTCTATTTTTTTTACTACTAAATACCATTTTTATTGATCATACAGCTAGTATTGTGTGTTTTTAATAGATCACAACACTTGATGAGCAAATGATATTCAGCTTTATTTTGTTACTTTTTCCGTGGTGAATTTTATGAATTTAATCAACTGATTCATGCAGTTGATTAATGAATCATCTGCATGAATGGAAGAATTGCAATTCTTCCATAAAGAATTGCAATTTCAGTCCAAATATTTTATAATGTGTAAGAAATTGCTAAAGCATACTGAATAACTACCTCATTTGTAATGTCATTAGAATGATAACAGAATTATATGAAGCAGTACAGAAAAAAAACGAAGGTCTTACAAATATTGTTCTGTATTTTTTTTGTAAATATTATTGAAAAATGTTTCACATTTATTTATTTATTTATTTATTTATTTATTTATTTATTTATTTATTTATTTATTTATTTTTTAACACCAACATATGCCCCAAAGTTTTGTCACAATTTTCCAGTAGAGTTATTATTTTAGTCTGAGTGGATGACAGTGAGCATGTTTCCATGAGATAAAACAGGAAGTGCAGACAAGACAGGAAACAAGGCTAAAAGCTGACTTCCAGTAAGGTGTGACTGTCATAGTTAATATTAGTGTCATCCAGATAAACAACTAAAATTCTATTATAACTGACATTTGAGCGAGTATCCTAAAAAATGTTGTTTTTTTTCTTGTAATTTGGAGGGAATCTCAAAAGCTTCAGGACTCAGTTTGCTTCTCTCAAAATAATGTTCAAATTCAAAAGTAATTAACTGCTCACATAGAGAAACTCAATGTTTTTTCATTTAATTTTAATTAAACTTGAAGCAAAACTGAGTTTTTTTTTAGTCACTACGTACATTTATGAATTTATTGAAAATTGCAAACGCCAAAGTAAAACAAATGATTTTAAAAAGTAATAAGAGCAACAAACTTATTTTTAAAATGAAACATAGATTTAATAATGGTTTCCAACTCAGATCTTCAGGCTCAGAGCTTCAGGTTTTTGGCCAGTCTCTCTCCATCAGAAGTGATCCGGTTTTCAGTATTGGAGGGTCATCATGTGTGCTTGCCATGTGGGGGGTTTGCCGGCTCCAATGTGATCTGGACTCATCAGAACCGGAGGGTCCTGGTAACACGGCAGAGCAGCCACCAGACCAACCACGACCGTCAGCATTATGTTCTGTTGGGTGATGGAGGTCTCTGCATGCTGAAGCTGGAGGATTCAGACAGTGGAGAGTATGAGTGCAACCAGCGGCTGGCGGCTGAGCTGCAGGTGCTCACAGGTATGATGAGAATGCAGCAACAGTGTTAAATATCAGCTAGGACATCCTTACTATGGGAAGCTATGTATTCCTGAACTGTACACTACAATCCTTAAAGCGGTAGAAACTAAAAGTCAGTAATCCTTCTGCTTCTGACCCCCAGGACATGACTTCATTGTATCTACAGGCAGGACGCTTCTGCTTCCCTGCAGAGGCTCCTCTAAGTTTAAACACAGGTGGTTTAGACAGAGAGAAAGGCAGAAGGAGGAGGTCATCTTCACCCGTTTCAGAAATGGTACAGGGAAAGCGGAAATAGACGGGGGTCGCCTGAGCTACATAAATAACGCACTGCAGATCGCAGACCTGCAGCCAGGGGACGCTGGAGAGTATTTCTGCAACAGAGTTCTGCAGGCAAAACTCACCGTCCTTGAAGGTAGCTCGGTCAAATGTTTAACTGGTTATTTTGTCCAAAAAAAGAAAAAAAAAAACTGAATTATTGATGATGAAAACTGAAATATAGATTTTGTAGTCTTTTTAAGTAACTTGATTCTAACTGTTATTTTTCTGTTATGATTCTTTATTTTGTATTTGAAGAGCCATTTGTCTTTGCTTTGATTTGCAATTTCTTTTTCCTTTTTAAGTAACTGATTATAAATATAAATATTTTATATTTTTTAAATACAATGCGTTCCATAGAAATGTAAATTTGTAATTCTCTATGTCGTATCAGCTTTAAATAAGGCAAAAATAAATTGAGGTCAGTGTTTAAGCACTACAAGGAACAGCAGGATTTGAACAGCAAAGACATAAAAAATGTATAAATTAAGATTTTTCAAATTACATTTTTGTTGTCAGTATTGACAACAAAATGTATTTAATTGCTTACTCATAATGCTTGTCAACTGGTAGACTTTGAAATTTGAAAACTACATTTCAGAGCATCCTGTGCCAGCCAGCATCCCATCATCTACCACAATAAGAACAGTCTCACCTGTGTCAGGTAGGTTCTCCTTTCAAAATCACACATGTAGTCTGTTTATTTTTTTAAAAGACACAAAAACAAATCTGCTATGCACAGATTTTTACATTTTGTTTTTGTTTTTAGTTGTGTTTGAAACACAGAACCCACCGAAGAAGAGACCAGAGAATGGTCAGCCACGCACAGTTAAAAGCAATTAGAAATCATCTCAGTATTATTTTGTGATTTTAATGTTCATTGTTTGTGCTTGTTTTTAGCTCTGCTGCTGGTCGCTGTCATTGGTTTGGGGTTAATGATTGTCCTGATTGCTCTAGTCTGTATTTTCCTCACCAGCATGAAGTGCAGAAAGAGGAGGAGACACAGATATGCAGGTATTTATTTATTCATTGTTATTTGGTTATTTATCTGATTATTCTTCACTTTATTTAAATTCAGTTTTGGCTTTGAGGATGAATAGTAATGTTGTAATAAGATAATTGCAAGTAATTATAACCAGAAGTTTGACCTTAATATGGCCATTAAAACCACTAATCAGGTATTTCGGATCAGAGTCACTGACTCTACCCTCTATTCAGCTCGATGTTTAATTTAACAGACATCGAGGAATCCAAATCTTGAGCCTTCAGTTTACATTTTTTTAAAGGCACAGAGAGAGACATTAACAGCCATCTGGATAAAGATTTTAATCAGCTAATTCACTATATTAGGAATTCACTACTAATATAGCACATCCTATTCACTATATTAGAAGGATAAAATCTGAATTTGTATATTACTTTTACATACCAAACATTTAAAGCACGTTACACTCATTCAATCACTTATAAACACATACACATTCACACACTGATAGATCAGTAGACTACCTGTTGTTAATTGCTTTGCACTTCTTATGGCACAAAGAAGCTGTAATTGAACCCACAACCTGCAGATTGCAAGGTGACTACTCTTCCCACTGACTGACAGGTTAATTGGAAATAAATAACAAGATTCAACATAATCAATTTCAAGTGAAGAGTGGATATTGGGATTTTGAGAATGAATATGTTTTGTAATATATTGACTTCATTCATATGAACACATTTAATGGATCAGATATAAATTTTGTTGGCTGAGTTACTACAGGTGACAAACATTTTATGGGCATTGTGCATTCTCTGCATTATCTTACATATCCTGAATTCACATGTTTCTCTGTTGCAGCAAAAAGACGAGAAGAGACAGAGCTGCAGCTGTGGATGACATATAACGCCCAGACTGGTAAATAAATAACTGTCATATCTGCTAAAGGGAAGTAATTTTGTCGTTTAAATGCATTTAAATGATTCCTTTTATTTGGCTGCAGAGTATGAGGTGTTTAAGCGCCCGTCCCTGCAGGATGACACCATCCACTACGCCTCTCTGGGTCGACAGAGCTGGAGCCAGAGACCCAGCTGGTCTCCACCAGATCAGAGCAGCAGTAATGTTGTTTATTCCTCGGTCATCACCAGACCTGCAGTCAAACACACTTTCTCCTGATCTAGTTTATTTCTGCCATTCTTTGTCAAACACTGAGAAGTCTTTGACCCTTTGTGTCTCAATGATAACTTTTAGCATTTGATTAAAGTTGTTATAACATGAAGCAAAGAAATATTAACAGTTATTTTCTTTTTTATAACCTTTATAAAAAGGTTAATGAAACTGTTAAGTTAAATATTAGGTCAGGTTATTTGTTTTTTGCTAACTGTAAAGAAGGTTTACAGTTCATTTATATTTGCAACAAAGAGGAATGTCAACAAGATGCTGCAAATCAACAGTTTTGCACAAAATCAACTTTTTACTTCTAAAACACTTTATGAAAGTTATTTTAATATCATAAACATATTTACATTTGAGTTACTGAAAAGAATTGACCCATAATTGACAGTGGAATACAAATGTACACTGTAAAAAAGAAAAGAAAGAAAATGTTTTGCTGAGCTGAGCTGGTAAAAGACTTTCTTCACATCAGGATTTTGTATAAGTCCCCTCCATCATCAGCATTATTGCTCATATTTACATTCTTGATGTAGCTTACTGGTTATAGAAATGTAAAGCAGGAAGCAAAAGAAAAAAACATTTTCACCGCGGTTACACAAATATGTATATATAAAGGTATATATAGCTTACATTATACCTCATATTCATTTTGAGAATAATGAGATTATGAGCATAGTGCATTCTCTGCATTATCTTACATATCCTGGGTATGTTGGAGATTTGTTGTTTGTTCTTGCTGTGTTGTGCACCAATTCAAAACTCTTAAGATATCCTATATTTAATTGTAGCAATTAATAAAATTTTATATCAGCTATTGAATTTGTTGCTATGCTGTACCTTTACTCTGTTAGGAGTCCAGATCAAATTCATATTAACTGACTCAGTTATATTTAATATGTATAGGACTGTATTCACATAGCAACAACAACAAAACTAACAATCCTTTCTTTCTTCATCAGATATAACAGAGAATCAGATTTTGAATTTCAAATCATGTGACTTAAACATCTGAACCGAATGGTTTATTGTTAGGTTAGTCCTAAACTAAAATTGTAAACTAAATTGCAAACATAAAATTTATTTTCAGAATTGCTACTTTTGCTTTGATATTAATTGAAATTTAATTGCACATGAGGCTAAGAGGTGTTTAAAATGCATTTCTATATTTTTTATATTGAATTGCATTGTAGTCCCATATTGTGTCCTGCATTGTGGGTATGGCAGGAGATTTGAAATATTAATATTTTATTTAGCACTACTGATGGACTAAAGCATTTAAATAGAAATCCATGTATGCTCTAGATTTACTGGAAAAAAATATATATTTTTGAAAATTAATCAGAAAAAAACAATAGAAAATGATTTTACTTTTAAACCAAAAAGTTTCCTAAGAATCAACAAATGTCATCTTAAGTGTCGCTGAGCAGAAACAAAATTATCTACTTTCTGTTTGTAAACCATTTAAGTTTTTGCGAGTGATCACTGTAGAATATGTGACCAGGTCTTCTGCTAATTGAGGTCTGGTCTTGACAGATGGGCGGGGCTTATCTGGACGCCTCAGACTGGAGTAATGTAAAGAATCTTCCTGCAGAGACAGACATCAGACAAGAGACAGAAATGTCACATTCCTTGGTACTTTGATGCAGTAAGCATGAAAAAAAGAAACATGTCTATTTACTTTCTGATAAATAATAAAGCTGAATTTAGAATGAATGGATGTTACCTAACAATATTTAGATCAATCAATACAGATCAACACATTTTAAGGAAGTCATCCCACTTCTAACACAAAATGTACACAACTAGTTTCTGCTATTTTGTGTTGTAGGTAAATCAGTGGTCCCCAACCCTGGTCCTCAGGGCCCACTGCCCTGCATATTTTAGGTGCTTCCCTGCTGCTCCACACCTGGGTTAAATGAACAGGTGATTAAGCAGCTTGTGCAGCAATTGCAGGAATGCAAAAGAGGTAATGCAATCATATGAATCAGCTGTGCTGGAGTCCTGACTCATCAAAAATATGCAGGACAGAGGTCCCTGAGGACCAGGGTTGGGAACCTCTGAGGTAAATAACTGAACTTTTAGCTAAGTGAACTCATCATGTGAACTTGGCATACATCTACTGACCTCTTTGATCCTCAAAGAATGCTGTCTCCTTGGATTACAGCAGCAAAGACTCAGTTTACCTGAAGATAAAGCAGAATAGGAGTGAGGTGTAGAATGAAAAGAAATTGATCTGAAACTCTGATTTATATTGACTCAGTTGCATATTTTAAAAGGTTTTAAAAGATGTCAGTATTTACAGGTTACATGTATTTCAATTTGCAGTCAGAAGTGAAAAGGAGCGAAAGTAACTTCACATAAAAGTGAGGAAACACAAAGTCACCAAGTGTTTGATCTAAACAGTAAATGCAGAACACTGGTTATTAACTGGCTGAAATGTAACCTGACACCAGACAGGCGGTTCACCAGATAATCACAAACACCATCATAAAACAGATTGCAACAAGCTTATAGATAGTGTTACACTGAGGTAAACAGTGCAATCCTATGTTAGTCCAAATCCTCGAAACACTCTGCATTTATTCCTGAGCAAGCTCTGGTTTACAGGAAATTATCAAAGTGAAAGTGAAAGAGCAACTTTTAAAGGCTTAAAGTGAAACTAAGGATCAGTATTCAGCTGAAGCAGCCGAGAGAAAAGCTAGACTTCATTTCTTACGTCTTCTTGATAAATGAGTAACTCTATTTAAAGTAGAAAGAAAAGACAATTGTTCCACCTAACTCTGAAGAACAAGGAGACTGTCTTCCTTCCTGAAATCTTTTACAACATCGGAACAAAATGTCAGACACAAAGCTTTGCCTGGAGGCCCTGTCAGCTCTCTCCGGCTGTAACGTCGAGGCAACAACTGGATCCTCTCAGCTCACATCGCAGGATTTTGTCAACATTGTAGCCCTTAGAGAGTTTTACAAGCAGGAGGGATTTAAAGAACTGGAGTACCCGAGCTTGGGAACTTTATCCTTGCAGGACTTGGAAAATCAGGATATGTACAGCGCCCCACCAGCATTGACCCATGAACCTCTGACAAGCCTTAAACCAACAGTTAGAATCAATACCCAAGACTTCTTCCATCCGGAGTATGACTACGATTTCACCAACATAAAGGTAACGAGAAACTAGGAACCCGTGTTGTTTTTATTTTCTTTGGTTTTTTTGTTTGCTTTGTAAATGAGTCATGACAAAGGCCTTACGCAATAGAACGGGTCTAAAAACATGTTTGTGTTGACTTGAAACTGCAGCGTAACAGTGTCATAAAAACTGGAAGAACAAATACTAACAGTCACATTTTACAAAACTACTGGGCTAACTCTGTTTCTGGAGTAGACCGGCTTTTTACTAAGGGAGGAAATGAGGAAATGTGTATAGATAAAATGTGATTGAGTAATGTTGTAAGCAAATTTATCTTACTGGGTCCATATATGTCCTGGATTAAACAAAGGTTGTAGTGAATGTGTCTAGACTAAATAATTAATAATTTAAATTATTAATTGAAAGACTTTTAATTAATATTCCTGTTTCTCTGGGACATAAATATGATGTAAAGTAGCCCACATCTTAAGTACTCCTCAAAGTAGGAAACATGTGACATGTCAATAAAATGCTGCAGAGATGTGTTGAAGTCACAAAACGGTAAAATCAGCAAGCTACTTCTGCATCACTCTTCAGTTGTTTGCAAATATGTTCACACTTTTATGTTAAAACCACTAACATCTGTGCATATTAATGGGATTTTATGTGTAGAAAAATGACAATAGATTTTTCTCAAAATCAGAAAGTACTTTCCTACCTATTCTTTAAACAAAATTAAAGACACATTTTGAACTGAAAAATGTATCTTGATCTACAGGACGGTGATAAGGAATTTATGCGTGGAAATGAGAAGTACATTCGCCCCTGTGGGTGGAAACGGACCGCTCTGCGCGTCCTACAGAAGTACACAAATGGGGACAGTTGGCTGGGAACAGGGAAGGACGCCTGGCCAGTCTCCTACCATGGCCACAACATGGATGGCTCCCTTGGCATCATCATCACCCATGATGGCCCACCAGACGACGAGCCAACCTTTCTGGATGCCGGAGCAGCCTCTTTGCGAAACCCCGACACCAGAGGCAGGGGGGTGTACTCAACCCCTGACATCAAGATGGCGGAGAAGCACTGCAAGACATTCAAGTATAGTGTGGATGGGAAGACGTACAAAGTAGTTCTTCAGAATCGTATCAACCCTCAAAAAAGGAAGAGCTGCCAGAGAGAGGGCGTCTGGTTGGTGTACATCCCGGAAGGCAGCACCAACGTGCAGGAGAGAGTCATTATTGAGGATTCCCTTCGTCCGTATGGACTCCTGATAAAGCAGGTGTGACTTTTTGGATGCTTGGAAGATTCAGGGATATCATAAACAGCAAAAGTTGTGCAAACTTCTTTCACCTTGGGCAAATAGAAATGCTTAGCAAAAAGTGTGAAATCTGTTTCAATCAGGGGCATGTGGAAATGATAGTTTCTTTTTGCTATAGTCGCTTTAGCTAAGAGGTCACACAAAATTCTCGGAAAATCTACCGATAAGGAAAACCAGGCTTTGCATTATTCATACTTCCTTCCAGCCTGCGTTATCTTCACCACCCTTTTCTCAAATTTGCCTGTCTCATATTTTTATTATTCAGAAATTAATAAACAAATCTACTAAAAATACAAATTTGATGAAATGATGAAAAGATGTAGAAAGGTTTGTAGTTCTCTAATTTTATTTACACTGGCACATAAAGACTTTTTTTTTTATTTTGATTGTAGCCTATTTTTATTTTTATTAATTATTGCACATAATTGAACTGACTTGACAAAAAAGAAATGAATGCTCTATCATTAAATGAGCAATAAGCCTGTCTATTTGCAAAGATTTTCATTAATTTTTTGTACTTGTAAACTTCATAATGTGGTGTGGGGTTTTTTTGTATTTACTTCCTAGTCTAATTGGAAATCTTTTTGTCTGAACTGATTTTTTTTTTTTTTGCTGTAATCGTCTCTTACAAATTTGATGACATGATGAAAAGAGAAAGCAAACAAGATGTAGAAAAGTTTGTAGTGAGCTAAAAGTCTATAACAAATATGTCATAAATATTAAAATGGAGAGTACAAACCCTTTAGCTATGATGCTTTCTTTAACTCGAGTATTTCACTTTGATGGACTGCATTACTTTTGGCACTGTCATAAAGTTTGACATTTAGGAACTGCTCCTCCTTTTCACAAAGCGAAGACCTGTTTGCAGAACAGCATTTACCTCTCATTGATTTATTGTTTATTTTTACACTTGCGTCATTTAAAACCGGCTTTAAAACACAGTACATATCAAAGCTCAGCTTAAGCACTATAAAATGTGCATTACACAGTGTTTAATAAATCTTTAATACGAATAATTTTGATATATTTATTAACATTTTTGTCAGTTCCCATATTTACAGGAAATTGGAGCTTTTGCTTTAAAATACTCTCTAGTGGCAAACTTTTCTTTAGCAAATGTACAGTACTTTATAATGACAAAGCTGGGTGATGAAGCATATGTTTCCACAATTGGATTTCACAAAATGTATAGATGCTTGTATATCTGTGTATGTTAAGGTCAATAAAGTCACCAAAAGTACACAATCATATTCCACTAGCAAACACAATGCAATACCACCACCTATAAAAGACCAAAAAAATAGATTTTTTTCTTTAAGCATTAGTTTTGTTTTAAATTAGTCAAAATGAATTTACATATTGGACATCTGCAGTTCCAGTAGGTGAGCAGCAGAGGGCAGTAGGAGAATGCAGTATGCTGCTTACTTGCAGGATGAATGAAGTATGCAGGTACAAACCAATATATTAAACAGTTTACAATTCTCTTTTACAATAAAAATGTTTTTCAAACTTTATTCTGATCAAAAAAAAAAAAGGTTGAAAATCTCTTTGAACAATGAACTCAAAAATTTCCACATAAATTTGATAATCATCATGTATTATTCTGATGATGTTGAGCAGCAGTTTTAAAATAAAAGTAATGCTACCGAAGTAGACGTGTCGGTAGGTGGAGGATGTAAGTGGATACGCACCTGAGCACAAGTAGAGTCCAATCATCAGAAAGGAACAGAGGCTGAGTAAACCCGGAAGGACACAGATCCCCAGACTCCAACAAGGTTGGCGAGCTTTTCTTCCAGTGGTGTCACCATCCACTCCTGGACATAAGAAGAAAAATCCACAAAGATGACAGCATTATTTTAATGTTAAATTGTTCTGTGGAGGTAGTCACAGCTGTAATGTAAAGCTCTGAAACTCACATTCCTTTGAGAGTGGAGTTTCTACTTGTCTCAGTCTTTGTTTTCATTTTCTAGTAAACCTGTACTGAGACAATTCTTCGAGTACCAGTGCAAATTTGCATAAAACTGTAGACTGTTGCAATGTACCTGGAAATAATTTGCAGCCTTTGAGACTAAAATCCATACTGGTGTTGTGACTGGTTTTGCATGTTCTTAATGAGTCTTAATCTCAGAGATATTTCACAGGTAAAAAATTTAAGAATCCCCCCTTCTGTCAGTTTTTACCTTGATGATGATTTTCAGTACATTTTCTGGGTTAAATATTTTTTCTTCTGAGCAATATCAGTTATATAGAATACTGTTATGTAAACAAAACCAAAAGAGCCTTACATACTGAAAACAATTATTTTATATTTATTACTGCTTTTACTGATATTTCTTTTTTGAATATGAGCACAAAACAAAACACTCTGAGGATAGTAGAAGTGTTTCTGATATCGGCAAAGTGAATTTCTGCCCAGGGTGCCACAACCTAGAGGGGCACACCGGTACTGTCAGTAAATATACACTGTAAGAAAATACTCCAATAGCCGAATTAAAGGTAGAGTATTTAAAGAGACTTGAACTATTTTGTGATTTATGTTCCATTTGTAAAATAACAAAATCAAAAAGTTTTATTGATTGTTCTTTTGCCGTAAACTGAGACAAACATGAACAGTAATAAATTAATTGCTGTTACTGTTATATCTGTTATAATGTAAAGCAAAAGAATTCTCTAAATGTTTTTGACCACAGGAAACATTTGAACTGAAATGATTAAAGGAGCTTATTGTGATGAGGTTAGTTTGATCAAAAAATCTGATTGATCCTCTTCAGCTGGCAATCCTTGCCAACTGACTGTCCTGTGGTTTTGGTTCTTCTACGTCAAAGATAGATGACTCAACTTACTACCTAACCCACCGCTGAACTCCACCAGTTACTACTGACAGATATCAATTACAGGGTAAACCCAAAAGTTAAATACATCTAATCATACTAACAAATGCCACTAAAAAATAACAACAAAAAAGACTTCTAGTTTTTATAGCATTCAACATTTTTAGAACATGTACAACAAAAAAAATAAAACATTTCCATGTAATATCTTTAATGAGATAATGTCTTAAGACATGAAGAACAAAATATTCACTTTAAGTTCTTCAGACAACAAAAATTAAGAGATCACTGCACCGAACTCCATTGAAAACTTCCTGGTTATTCCACCAAATATTAATTTCTGAACTCTTTCTGAGTTAAAACATTAGTAATGTTGTTCCTAAATTAATATAAACTTGTTTTCTTTGCATTATTTGAGGTCTAAAAGCACTGCATCTTTTTTGTTATTTTGACCATTTCACATTTTCTGCAAGTACAAATTTTTTGCTACTAGTTCATAGAATAAAAAAACAAAGTTAATTTTACTCAAACATATACCTATAAAAAGTAAAATCAGAGAAACTGATCATTTTAAGTGGTCTCTTAATTTGCTCCAGAGCTGTATGTACAGCACTGCACAAGTCAAGCATCATTTACAAATTGTAATTGCA
>CAEGAE010047152.1:0-88708 GCA_903067095.1 Girardinus metallicus
AGAACATGCAAACTCCGTGCAGAAAGACCCCGGGCCGGGAATCGAACCCAGAACCTTCTTGCTGCAAGGCAACAGCTCTACCACACTCTCTGCATAATGAACATATTTAATCAACGTTTTTCACTTTTTCAATTGAATTACTAACCTGGCCATTTCCTTCCCACAAAATTCTGCTTATATCTCATCTCCTTCCAGCATCCCCTTTGGGATTTCTCCCATTGAGCTTAATTTCTCCAGTGTAATTTCAGTCGGGCCAATCAGTAAACAGAAGGAAGTGTTGTGAACAATGATGTTGATTTTCTACGCTGTTTAAGAATTGTAGTCTGCCTATATAGGTTTGCAGTTTGGTACACAACACATCCTGCAGAGTTAAATCAACACTTTGCCGAGTCTATTTGGTCCTTTTCAGAATTGGCATTAATTTAACTCTTACGGAGTTATTTCAACAGTAGTTTGAGTAGTTATAAATATTTCAAGTGTTAAAATGACTCAATTTCTTGTTGAAATAACTCTGAAAGAGTTAAATTAACACCAATTCTGATGAGGACCAAATGCACTTGGCATAGTGTTGATTTAACTCTGCAGAATTTGCTGTGTAATTGCTGCAGAAGAAGTAAACAAAGTTTTTCAGTCTACGCTCGCCACTCTTCCAAATATTGAGTAATTTAATTTGTAGCAAGAAAAATGCATGACATGTCATTCGCTTACAAAGATGTTCTGACCATAGTTCCAACTACAGTGCACGCAATTTCTCTTAAGCTTCTTCAAGCTGGGGCATTACATACGTCCCGGCCAGAGACGTGTGGTCAGGGATGAAGAGGATCATGGGCTTTAAGTGAAAGAAGGATCGGATAGATGGAAGTCTGGACAGAGCCAATGAACTGACCATATTCTTCAATAGGTTCAGTTCAGAAACAATCTCATCATCCTCTGCTGCCAACAGACATCCCATCCTCCTTTGACCCACAGCTTTTCTGTCAAACCTCAGATGTTTCATCTCTCACATTATGAAAGTCCTGATGGGCTATCTGAGTAAGCAACAAGCACATAACAGGAGCCCTACAGTTTGCATACCACATTGTAGTTGGAGTTGAAAACGCCATTGTGCTGCTGCTTCAACAAACCCACCATCATCTAGACAGAGCTGGCAGCACTGTGAGGATCACATTCTCTGATTTCTCCGGTGCATTTATTACAATTTAGCCTGATTTGCTTTGCCAAAAACTCCAGAAGACACAAATGGAGGCCTGTGCAATCACTTGTATCTATGACTACCTGACAGACAGATCACAGTTTGTGAGACTGAATGACTGTGTGTCTAACCAGGTGATTAGCAGCACAGGAGCACCACAGGGGACTGTACTCTCACCATTACTTTTCACTCTATATACTTCAGACTTCCAGCAGAAGTCAGAGTCCTTTAATCTGCAGAAATACTTACTTGACTACAGATGTGAAGTTCTTTTCATTTTGTCTGTGAAAGGTGCCATATAAATAAAACAGAATAAAATATTCTGTTTTGGGGACTACTGTAGAAGCACTTGAGATTATGATTCTTTTTTTAAAAAAAATGCCCCTTCAGTCAGAGGCATCATGAGAATCATTGTTTTACTGACTCCTACAGGCGATCCTTCCTGCCCACAGATATCCTCATCAACAAGAGCCTTTGAAAAACCTTAGATAACATGACCTACAATATTTAATATCCCTTTTCTTTTTGATATGGACTTGAATAATGCTTCCTGTATGTCATTGCACCTTTTTGAGTTTATAAAAAGCAGAAAAAGTAATGAATGGCAATGAATTTTTAAAACTGAACTATCCTTTTCTGTTGGATTCCGACCTTTTCGCACCTTTAAAGGATGAGCACATTTGATTTCTATTATTAGTTATAGTCCTTAGAAAAAAATAATGTGTCAAAATAAGCAGGTCAGACCCAAAAGAAAACCAAAACCTGACAAAAAAAAGTTTGATGCATCTATAATTACCATCTTGGTTGGAGATAATAAAACTAAAAGCATTAAAAAGAAATCAAGGGTTTTCTTAAGCTTTTTTTGTATTCAGGAAGAGTGTGGAGGTGGGGTTTGGAGTAAATAAGTGACATTTGAAATTGACATTCTATGATTAGATATTCATGAAATAGTTATTTTTGTAGCTACTTCTCTACTTCTTTCTTAAATTCCTTAGAAAAAGAAGCATGCATTTAAGATAGTCTTTCTGACCAGATGTATGGACTTTCCGCCGCCCTTACCTCCCGGCTCCCCTGACGGCAATCGGTGACGCAAGTTTTTTCTTCTTCTATTCAATAGTCAAAATCACCATTTAGATGCACTCTGTGACAAACTCACAGTTTTTATAAAAGTTTTGAAAAGGTACAGCTAAGAAGTTCCCAAATGGGGTCTCAGAATTGCCTCAGGGGTCCTGCAGGCAGATCCAAATTGAGAAAATATGTGTAATTATATTTCCTTTGACCATAGTTAGTGAATAGGAAGCTCCGGAACTAACAACTGTGATTATGGCTTTCATTAGAATAAATCTGTGTGGTCATATAGACAATTTTGAAGTAACAAAAATATGGCAAGATTTTTGATTAAATGGCTCTACAATTATACATTTCCTGTTCAGGGGTGGTTGCCAGAGCTGGCTGATTCTAAAGCTGGACCATTATGTTGTTTCCTAGCAACAGAATTTAAATGAAATGGACTTAATTAGTGTATTTTCCCTGAAATGAAGAGGGGAAATGGAATATTTATTGGACAAATGGGGCAGAATATTTAAGGGCCAGTAGTTAGATCCCTGACCAAAAAATTCAATAAAATAGCTCCAAGCCATAATTGAGTAAGACCAGTGGGAGTAAATATTTTTATAGTTTCTATTGTGCTGTGTTATAAATCTTTCCTTTGTTTTTTAAAAGACCCAAAGTCAACATTTTCAGCTTTGTGTTGGACATGTGTCACTCAATTGAATCAGGCAGAATCAATGGGATGATCCCATTTCAAAGCTGTATTTTTATTTTTTTTTGCACGTAGGCTCTGCCTTTATCAGAAAATAAAACCTTTATTAAAGCAAACTGAAAACGCTACATATAAAACCTCGTGTTAACTCTACTCAAAAACACTTTATGGAGAAGAGAATAAAGTCTCAACAGTGGTAACTTTGGCGCCCTCTATAGGAAATTCCTAAACAAATCAATAATCAAGCAGTTATCAAGGATAATATTTTTTGCCTAGTCTATTATGTGGAATACATTTTATTCATTGAAGAAATAAAATTAGATTGAAAAAAATGACTTTTTTTTTTGTTTTATGGCTCCTAGCAAACTGACATACATAGTTAAACTCACTGAACACATTGCTGGATGTGTGTTTCAAGAGTTTTCATTGTTTTTTAACTTTTTCAATGGTTGTATATTACAACCAAACACTTAGAAGATCTTGCTTGGATATCTGCGTGATGAATGTGTAAGAAATAGTGCAAAACTAGTATTTTGATAATTTAAAAAAAAAAAATCAATATTTTTGTTTTCTCTACCTGTATGTCACTATGGGTCTCTTGGCTGCTTCTTTGATCAATGCTTTCCTTACCTGAATTCTCGGTTTAGACAGACAGCATTGACTTGAGAGGTTTTCAGTTACTACTACGATCTTTCTATTTTTTGATAGTATTACTAAACTCTACTCTTTGTGATCTTGAAAATTAGCTTTTACCGTCTGCCAATGCTTTACATATCTTCATACTCTCCTATCTTGTCTTCATGATTTTGTTCACGTATGGTCTTATCAGTAAGCATCTTTATAATACAGCTGTATTTTGTTTTATCTTTTCCTCCAGCATTTGTGTTTTTCAAGTTGTCTTAGCTGAAATTGAGAACATTAAAACTTTTGTCAGTCAGTCAAGTCAGTGCGTAAAAATGTTTGACTTGTCAGCTCCTGCTCACTTTAAAACTTCAGGCGCCACAGTCCGAAATGGGAGTAAAAGTCATTCCTTCATCGTGAGTTAAATCAGTTAACAACTGATGGTTCTTTTAAGAACCTTTAAATGTCAATTTCCATGAAACAAAGGTAAATAATATTGGCAAACTTTATTAAGTTAGAAAACATATACAGCTAAATAATTTATGAGAATTTATTTTGTTTCAGAGTTGAAACGCATTAAAACAGTAGTGTGTTCTGTTCTCCTGCTGGTGTCTAATTCTGTGTTTTCTCCTTATCCCGTACCTTCTTGCTGCTGATTATATGTATTACCAACCTTTGCATCACCCCCCCGATATGGACCACACTGAACAGACCACTGAGGCAGCAAAGGTTTTCAACCCTGTTTCTGCCTTTTGTGGAGGAGTCTGCTTTTAGCCGTCTGTGTTCACCTCTCACTGTGATGTCTGATGTTCTACAAAGCTCTAAAATCGGATCGAATTCTATAATGAGACCCACTGCAAGCACAGAATGACTATACAGCATGGCAAGTTTTGGTTGTTAATGTGAGTTTTTCTTTTTACATAAAAGAATGCGTTTGCCTTAATGGCTTCCTAAATTTAGTCGGCTGCTTTGTGCGCTGTGAGGATTTAGAAGCAGCAGAAAACAACAGGACGTGACATTTTGGGGAAGGCCTCTCCAGGCTTATGAGTTTGTTTTCAAATGCAGTCTAAATGTCTGTGTGACGTCAAAGTGAAAAGATGAGTTGGCCTCGCTGTTGCACTGTGTTGCTGCGACTGTCCAGGAAGAGAACAGCTGAGCGTTGTGGCTTTGGTATCCTGACAATATTCTGCTCCGGTTGGCTTCACACACGAGTGAATCTCAAATGGAACAGCGGGTATTTTTCCATCTCGGTGCGATGAAAGTCATATAACAGACAGGCACCTGTGGAAACAGTCCCACTGTCTGCTGGAGCTCAGAACTTGTCAAGCAAATTTAATTTTCCCTCTCCCCCCGTGAGGTTACTGTTGTGATGTTTGATTTATCAGCATGAATGACACACCATAAGTGAATCATTACTTCAAACAAAGAGAAATGCACTTTGGCAGAGGAGATGCAAGATAAACATTACATGTGTTAAGTGTTCAGATTCCAAAAAGATGTAAAGGTCAAATTAATAGAAAATTAATTTTTCGTCAAACAGTAAAGTCATAATGCCACAGTGCTGTTAAATATTTTAAAAAGCAAACTGAAATGGGGGGGAAAGAAGTAGCTTTCAATTTTTGATTTAAATGATCTAAACCTACCTGCCGCTGGGCAGAAAACATGATTGCAACGAATGAGTGGCAAACCAGTTTTTTAGTTTTAGTTTCATAAGTGAAATACCTGATTATTTCCAGACACAGAGTAAATTAATCACTTAAAAAGAATCTTTCAGATGACACGAAGTGGGCTGAAAGGTCTGAAAAGGCAGCCCAAACTTTAATGATGCTTAGGAACAGATGAGGAAGAAAATCACTGGCATTTATCAGCCTCTAGACGATATGGAAGTAATTTCTAAGACTTTGGACTCAGTGACACCCATGAAAAAAAGTCTAATCATTTCGAACTATCAGTAGAGGAATGGGAATGACTGACCTACTTTTAGTACTGCCTATCAGTTCATAACCTCAGCTATGGAAGGTTTTTGCTTAAAGGGTGGCACAACCAGGAATTAATTTAACAAATTTGGATAGCCAACTCTTATCTTTTTTTTTAATGATGGAGGCCAAATCCTTCAGGCTAAAGAGAAGAAGCACCAACCGGCTTATTATCAAAGCACAACTCAAAAGCAGGCATCTGTGATGGTGTGGGGATGCATTAGTGCACAAAGCATGGCTGACTCGCAACATCTGTGAAGACGCTATTAGAGACGCATCGCTCACACATGTGCAGGTTTTTAAGCATCGCGTACACACGTTTAGGACACTCCATACCAAACCTTTGGCACAATGTGAAACTAAGTTATACAACAAAAGGGAGGGGTTGTGGCATTAAACATAATCAGAAATCACAGTTATGACTTGCCACGGCAGAGATAATAAAACACTGGTTTTTCTCTAAAACCAATACCAAGGAGTCATACAGCTGTCCGTCCCTTGGGGTGGGGGTTCAAATCACAACCTGCTTCTTCTCTAGCTTGGGGATAAACCCCTTGTACACAGGAAAAGATGTGACACACACTGTGAAGAGACGGTCTGAGGAGGCCGAAGAAACTCTGAGGGGTGGTTTCGGTGCCACTGTGTGGGAAGAGCTCTGCGCTCCTCACGGGGAGGACGCTGACAGCATCACAGACTACGCCAACTTCTGTGTGGACAACACTATGCCCATCAGGAAGGTACCAGTAATAAGTCCTGGATTAACTCTGAAACTAAGGCTCTCCTCAAGAAGAAGAAGAGAGCCTTTAGATCAGGAATCAGTGTTTTGTTATAATCTTTTACAGCAGGGGTGTCAAACTCATTTTCGTTTTGGGCCAAGTCAACATCATGAACACTCTTAAAGAGCCGGTTGTGCCAGAATGTATTGATAAAACCTGTTCACAAACTGTTAAAATACCAATGAATTCTTAAAATTAAAAAACATTATTGAACGTCTTCTCAGTCCCTCCAGGATTTTGTGATTGTTTTTGTGAGCTTTCACAATAAAAATCAAAGTGTTTGTGCTACTAATGCGGAAATATTTGCGATACTTGCGCTTATTTTTGACGCTAAATGCGACTTCTTATTACTCGCCTTATAAATCATGGACTATAGTCTGACATCAGGCTGAGGCAGGTGTTTAGTACAAGTAAGAAAGTTTTTGACAATTTTTGAGAAAAATCTACAATAAACATATGCATGAGCACAAAAAAGTGCAGGAATTTGTTGATTTTGAATTTCCACGATAGTTTTCAAGAAACTGGAGGAACTGATTGATACGATTTGTCAGGAAACAGATAAAAACTGCATTGATTTGATTGATAACATAATATTTAAGCACATTTAGTGTTTAGTCTAGAATCTAAATGGCCACATAAAAAGACATGACGGGCCAGATTTGACCCATGGGCCTTGCGTGTGATACCTTTTGTGCAGTATATTATTATACATATATATGTATATATATGTCTATATATATATACATATATATCTATACACATGTTTACTGAACTTGCATACCTTTATGTTGTCTTAACACCTGATTTTTTTCCCTCTGGGAAAATAAAATCCATTTCTGTTCTATTCTTAGCTAAGGATCAGAAGAGGCCAATAGTCTGACAGACACAGGATCTAAGCCAAAGCCTTTAAAAGCTTTGTTTCTCATTTTGTTGGATTGTTTTGTACTGCGTAACTTTTTGTTCATCTAATCTACACATTTCCAGGAAGTGTTTATGTTTTGCCTCTGTGTGCTTGTGGTAGACACCAGAATCATGCCTGTCCAGCAAGATAACTTCTTTGACTTCTTTACGATGCGGTTTAGAACTCCAAGTGAGGAACCCAGGACATTCGGATGTCAGGGAAACGAGGTACAGGCTGTTTGAGGCTGACCTTCCCGGCCAAACAACAGCTGTGTGTTGACACATTCACAGCCGACAGAGGTGGGAGTTGAACCTGCCGAGGTCTAAATTTGGTTCCCAGAAGGTTGTGACAACACTGTCGTATTTCCAACCAAAGTAACACACTCATCAATTTTATTGTGGCAGTCCGAATTGGCCAGAGTCGATTGTGTTTTCCAAAGGTGCCAAAAGTAACTAAAGTTGGAGTTTATTCCTTCTTTTTTTTTCCCACTGAAAACTTTTTAAAGCTACGTCAAGTGCTTGAAACTCCAAAATACACAAATAAACCTTTCAATTTCAGTTTTAGAAAGAGACATTTACTTAATTAATTTATGAATATCTTGGTATTAAAGAGGTTTGTTGATGTGGTGGCAAATGCAAGGCACGGGTGTCAACACCCCTCATCCACCTCCTCCACACACACACACACACACACACAAAAACGATTGCGTTAATTGGACCCATATCGCATGTGTTCTGCGCTGACATTCGCTGTTCACAAAGCAACTGACTCCAGCTCTTTCCCATAACTAGCATTATGACTCCATGCTGAAAAGCAGGCCTTGGTCTGCACTATAAAAATAAACAACTCTTGTGACAAGTATGACATGTGTTTCTGTTGTACAAATTTGTATTTTTTTTATTTATTTTCTCCACAGACAACCCCCCCAAGTAGTGATAATCTGACACACTCAGTATTCGCAGCAGCAGGAAGCCTGTCAGCTGTATTTATACATGTAACTGGGCTTGAGAGGAGGTGGGTCTCACAATGAGCTGCAGGGGTTTGTGGAAGCAGGTATGGTGATGCAAACACAATTCAGAAACCAGATCCCTTTGTTGTGGCCTCTGGTGGGCATCCGTTGGTGGTCCCATGCATGTTGAATACGCAGTGAAACAGGTGAAGTGGTTTGAATACGCTGTGCATTTGAAGCCTTTCAAAAGCTTGGCAGGATGTCATGAAACATAAAGACCTTGTGAGGGTGGTGCAGGCATTCTTATATGGCTGAACTAAGAAATAATATTTATTTTTCTCTTCTCCCACTAATGCTTTTATTACACCCTTCAATAGCATATGACGATTAAACCCTCCCTGAATTAATTCATTCTTCAATCTTTATTGTGATTAAAGGATGCTTCTATGTCTCCTTTAATTCAGCCGCACTGCAGCTTTCCATTTTAACACGGCAGAACTTCCTAATGGCCTATTGATCAGCTGTGCTCCCCAGTGATTCGTCCCAACTCATCCAATTGATTCTGTCACGGCCATTTTGGTGAGACAGCACAGAGTTAACATGGCTCGCTAATTAAGCTGTATGAACTTGCGCGTCTAATTAAAAGGGCCTGATACCTATTCTGTGCAGGCTGCCGAGATTTGTTTTATGGAAGTCTGTGCGTCCCGTCAAACGGGCATCTGACGATGAGTGAGTGAATTAATAATGAAATGCACAAAGAGTGGACTGGTCAGTAGTTCACTTGAGCTTTTTAGGTTTCCATTCAAACAAGCTGTCTCCTGTCTCAAGCTGCAAACAGATCCAAGCAGGACAATCTAGATCACAGATGTCTGAAGTGCGGCCTGTGGGCCATCTGCAGCACTTTGAATGATTGATTGATTGTACCTGCTAATTTCTTGTAGCAGGTGCAAGAAATTTGTTCTTGTACCTGCTACAAGAACAAATTTTGTTCTTGTAGCAGGTGCAAGAAATTTGTTCTTGTACCTGCTACAAGAACAAATTTTGTTCTTGTAGCAGGTACTGCAAGAACAAAATTTGTGGACCTAAACAATCAAATGCTTCTACAAAAAAAAAAAACATTTTTGATGAATAAAATTTTCATTAACGCAGCTATTGTCAAATTGATATTAGGTTATAGCACCAGGACATTTTTGTGTCCTGGTGCTATAACACATGGGCAAAATGAACAAACTACCGCTCAGCAATGAATATTTGACACTTTCTATATGACTGACTGTAGCATGAGATGAGAAAGACATGAGAAATGTTTCACTTTTCAGGACTCTTCCACAGAGCCATCCTATAGCTCTTCAGTATTTAAATAATGGCAAAGTGAAATACAATATTTGTGCCAGATTTATTTACGATCACAATGAAGAGTGATTCATTTTTATAGCGACATAAAAAGATATCCTTTAATTGTGATCAGCCTATGATTATAAATCTCCCCGACATAGCAAGTGCAGTGTCCCGGTTTAGTATTCAGCATTACTTGGCTCTGTGTCTGAAAATATAATTATCTCTGTGTAAAGAGGGTAAAGTGAAGCTCGTGTTTGCCGCGCGAGGCCAAAAACATAAATCTCGAGAACAGATCTCATTCCGGGCACATTCATTTCACAACGCACTGCACTCCGCAGACAGTAAATTACATTACCAACTTCAGATCAAATTGAAGGTAAAAATGTGATACAGGAAGTCCTCATTCAGAAAGCAGCACACTGCTATTGGTTTGTTTTTCAGCGGGCCTGAGATCGGGTCCAAACTACATGCTACTGCAACCTTTCCCACTCAAAAGGCCACTAATAATTACTGTTTGTACCTGTGAGAGAGATAATTGGCTGCTTCATAAAAGAAGACACAATTACACTGTAATTATTTCCTTTATCTAGAGCAGATCATGTGCCTGATATATGTGGAAGCCACATTGTGTCTCTGAGCTCTCCCTGAAGCCACGGTGAGGTCGGGGCTAAGGCTCTTAACTGAGCAAAGCTTTATGTGTGAGTTAAAATACAAACGCCACTCGCGGCATTGGACAGGATTCAGCGTAGATAAAAATGAAAAAAAAAAAAGCCACAATCAGGTTAGGCTGACTTGCAAGCAAGCAAATTAATTATAGATGAACAATGAATATTGCATACTGCTCTCAAAATTGTTGTTACTTCTGTTTCATAAGCCGACAGATTTGATTTACGCAGCTGGATGTTCACGTCCATAAGAGCTGAATTCTCATCACTTTTTTTGTGTGTGTGGAGACATGCAGCAAAAAAAAAAAAAAAAGAGAGAGAAAGAATGTATTTTAGTTTTACTGGAAACTGAAAATAAGTTTTACAGTAAGCTTAGTTTGTGTTCCGATGAAACGCATCTGAAAGTGTTTTTTTTTCTTTTCCTGCAGCGTCACATTATAGTCTGTCTGTTTTTTTTTGTTTTTTTTTATGCGATATCGCCCTCTGATGTGCAACACTTTAAAAAGTAATCGAGTGGGCCAAACAAAGCCTGAAACAGCCACTGTGTGCATCCAGTGGATTTTCTATTTCAAACTAGGGTTTAGAGTGTGGGGTAATAACGGCTCGGCCACCTGCTCACCCGAACTTGTTTTAAAACGTCCTTATTCCCAAGGAGGCTTCAAATAAACACGTGAATCCAGAGTGAACGCCAAGGTCTGTGCTCTAGTCCCCGGGTTTGGACGCCACATGCAGGTCGTTTTTAAACTGTGAGTAGAAATGAGGGAACTCAAAACCCCTGTACAACTGAAGAAATTTGACCCTGTGGAGAAACAATTTATATAGTTTCATTAGGATCCTGCTGCAGAACAATTACAAAAAATAGTGAGATCCTAAAGATTTAGAGATATAACTCCTAGAACAACTGAAGGGTATTAGATAAGAAAGGACTAGAATATTAGGCAATAAATAAACCGGTTCCCAAACTATCCACAGGAAACAATACACGGGAATCCTAAAGATTATATAAAAACACTTTAAAAGATGCCATTGTTTGCTACGAGTCTCCAGCTGTGAGCTCTGGAAGAAATTATTTTTCTTTGAACCTCCATTAAACATCCAACCTTCCTTGTGGTGACAAGGAAAGTTGTCACCAAAATCAGTCACTGTTCCAGTTGTTGACATTATTGTGCTGTACATATGAAAGAGTTAGGTGAGAAGCATTATATTTTTGAAGCAATTTCCTTATTTATGAAAATACAAGAACATTTTTACACATTCTCAAGCACAGTGAGAAGGTTTATCTACACAAAATAAAGCTTTGTGTAGATAAAGGTTTATCTGTCCCTTCAAATTAAAAATGTATTTTCACGCCTTTGTCCTCGTCTTAAAATAAATCCAATTAATGATGTCAAAAAAACAACAACAGTACTTTATTGGAAATGTAAATTTTACAATTTTCTCCACTGTTTGCTTCATGAGGACGTCAATATGTATCAATAAATTCGAGAACGTGATTAAACTGAGTTACTGTGTTCAGTTTAGTGATATAAATTACACTTCTTTAAGTAACTGGCATTCTTAAGAAGCCATTTTTAAATATAAATGTTTTCCAAGCACTTTATTGGTGCTTGAGTTTCTTTGAAGGCTGTGCCATGCATTTACAGCAATAGTTACCTAAAAATGAAGTAATAAATGGTTTTTAATCAACATTTGCCTCAATAGTACCATAAAAAATGGTCAAGAAATTCAAACTCAAACGCAAAAACTGTAGCGTCTTAGTCTTTGGGTGATTGGTGACTGAGTGAAGTTGGACACAATGACAGAAATAATTATAGCAACCATTTAATACTGATAAAACAGTTTGTATATACTATGTTTTTTTTTTTTGTTTTTTTTAAATGAAATATCAACCTGGGTCTTAAAATTGTATGAAGGTAAAAAAAAAAAAAATCTAACACAAAATCAGTTCTTCAAGCTAAAAATGTTAACTTATAAAAATGTTAACAAGTGAAAAACAAGACAAAACTGTGAAATCTAACGCCAAATACTACACGTTTCGGTAACACTTTATTTGATGGCGTGTGCATAAGACTGACATGACCCTGTCATAAATGTGATATAACACCTGTAATGAACATGAAGGAGTCTTCATGAATGTTTACGACTGTTGTCCTTAAGTGTCATTTGGTAAATAATGACACTTAATGCAAAGTTGACAGTTTTAGTGGGGTTTTAATGCAAGTCTTAATACAATTTTGCATCAAAAGTGGCATTATTTACCGAATGACACTTCCTGACAACAGTCATAGTCATTCATAAACGCTCCTTCATCTTCATGACAGGTGTCATGTCACGATTATGACAGTGTCATGTCAGTCTTATGCGTACCCTGTCAAGTAAAGTGTTACTCAAGTTTTAACTGCACTTTTTAGGTCTGCATCCGAAAAAACAAACAAACTGCAAATCGCTTCAGAGCTCAGTCTGATTTTATTTACTGCATGTTGGAGCAGAAGTTGAATTTTCACACCTCCGTGGATTTGGGGGAATTCAAATGCTACGTTATCCTCCGTCACATCATAAATCCGCACGCAGAGCTCATTTGCAAATTAGATTTAATCTTTTTTGACATGCTGGTGTAAATTCCATTTGAGATAAACGTTGCATTGTTCCTCACACTGCCGCAGTCAGAGGCATGAAGTTGGCATGCGCGCAACTGCACTTCGCAATTCAGATAATGTCGCATCAAGCGAGGTTGCATTTGGATCCGGTGGGATTATAAATATGTAGTGATTTCACATCATCACCAGAGACACTTTCGGGGTTGCCGTTTAATTGCTGGGCAGGAATCTAGCAGTGTAGGTTGCTATACCACTAATGAACTGAAATTACTAAAATAAAATGAACACAGACACTCCAAGCAGGGAAACGAGAAAAGGAATGCAATACATGCTACTGTGCTAAATTTGACAGATTCGTAGCTGTTTGAGTGCATGTAGTCTCAAACTTATTTTCCCGATATGTTTTAAAACGCTTCAAATTTATCAGATATCTGTGAAGGGAATGAAAATTACAAAGGGACTATTTACCTTTCTATGAAAAGATGAACTGAGCGACACAAAAGGCGCATTTTGAAATCAAACCTGCGGAATCTGTGGTAAGATTTGAACATTATGGTTCACAGATTCATCAACTATGACGGTGCTTACATTGAGAATGTGAAAACTTTAGCTGCTAGACAGATAAATGAGTATAAACACACCACAAAATAGTGGTGGTTTTAAATGCAAATACACACCACAATAATATAGTAGTATTTGAAATAAAAAAAAAATAATAAAAAAGTAAATGTAGCACTTTCTTTCCACTTCACAGTAATGCACTGCTTTGTGTTGGTCTGTCACGTGAAATACGAATAAAACACAGTAGAGTTTTTGTGTTTGTAGCACGATAAAAAAAAAGAAAAAAAGTAGAAGTTCAACCAGGTCAGATATAAAAATCTGCCATATTTGAACATACGAAGCACAAGTTCATAAGCAGATACCCACAGTTAATTCGCCTGCAGGCGTTTGATGCAAAGGCTCTCATTCGTGCAGACTCAGAAGACTCTGCGAAAGTGTGTTTATCTCGTTGTCAGAGGGGCTCGGCTCGGGCGTGGGGAGTGGGTGTGCTGACGTGGAGACGCCGGCCTCTCCAGAGAGCACAGCCCAGCAGAACAGCGGCGTGAAGGGAGGGGGGCTTGATTATGCTGTGACACAAGTCCAGCATGCTGCCCTAAGCACTGCTGACCAGACATATCTAATGGGACGTGCAGGTGCCAGGGAACATGGTGAAACACGAGGAGGGCTGCTTAATAAACAGATAATCACATCAGTCTCCCTCTGTTCTCCTCTGGCTGATTAAGGCCTGCTCAGGCTTGCGTTTCCTAATGAGCAAAAGCTCCGCTATTCTCGCCGCAGGAAGCTGACCGCAGTGGCACTTAAATGCATTTCACTCCTACAAAGGTTCACTCGCTGCTCTGTTGTGTTCATAAATGATCCTCAAAATAGTGCAGCTCGGGGAGCGCCTGGTGAATGTGATTGCAGCTGCGGATGAGAGGACGGGTAATGGAAGTGAGCCGCACTCAGCTTCTCCACAGAAATCAGCAAACTAATGTGACGAGGGACAGAGATGACAACAACAGATTTAACATCTCAGTGAGCCGGTGAGGATAGCACAGCCTGGCAGCTCCCATCTTCTCTCCTTCCCTGCCTAAGCTGTGCCTTCGCCGAGGCAGCCTCCCCGGTGATGATGATGGTGGAGGGATATGGTGGAGCAGCAGCAGCGGCTGAGGTGACGGCAGATGGCCAGCTGTCGTACCGTTGGATGGGAGGGGTGGCGAGTGGGGGGGTTGAAGGGAAGGCAGCATGAACTGTCAGAGCCCTGCCAGGGACGCCGAGGAGCGGGACAAAGAAACACACCTACACACATCCATCGCATAGTATGTGAGGAGCTTATATTCCCTGTTAAATTTTCCCAACCCCATCAGTTCTTCCAAAAAGTTATAAATAGTGAAGTTACATGTTTGTTTGTCTTTCTGCAACTGAGTGTTCATTTTGAAGTGGCAGCTTCGGGGAATTGCTGTGCCCAAAATCCTCTTGATGAATGTGGACCAAATAATTTATTATTTCATTTATTATTTTGTCTCCAACACCATGACTCTCAGAGTAATCTATTTTACAGTGTGGTTTGGAGGTACACTGGAGTCACTCACTGCCCAACGGTGTGCACACAGTCAGATGATTTGGAACACAAACTTTTTCTGGAGAGTTTTATGTAAAAAAAAATAAAAAAAAAATAAAAAAATCGTCACAAAAATCACAGGGGTTCATATGGGACTTACAGTCTTGCCACATTTGGCAGCAAAAACACGTTTTCTATTGAACCAAAGAAACGTAGCACATTTTGGTAAAACTCCAAGTACTTTTCTGTGCATGAAATATAAGCGTCACCTAAGATGTGCTCCATTTCATGTGTGGCTTGGAATATAGGGTGTAAAATATACAGTGTGATAGTGCATCATTCAGGGCAGCACTGTTTCTGTGACTTCACCCTCTCATTTTTCTTTTTTTTTTTTTTTTTCACAATCTGTGATTGCCTTCCCATCTTTGGATAAGAATCGAATAATGATTTGATGTGATTTAATACGAGGTAAAAAACACCACCATATGCAGGAGACAATACAATGTACATAAAGTACATTTCAATCTGGTGGTTGCTTTTTGTTTTTTTAATGTAGCCCTAAAATCTTCACATATTTAACACAATCAGGTGACAGAAACAATCTGGAAATTGATTCTTTCTGTTTTACAATAGATACTCAGGACCAAATTAACTTTTGACCACACTTGTGTCCATTCAAGCCTTTTTATCTGTTCCAGAGGTGAAATCTATGTTTTTCCAAAAAGAAGTAGAATCTGTCCTTTTATGTAGCCATTTTTTTTTTGTTTCAAACGTACTACGGAGGAAGTAAAAAGAAAAGCAGAACATTAAACTCCAACAAAAGGAACAACACAAAGGCAGTGGATGAAAGATATAGGAGGCGCCTGGGCAAGAACCCAAACTCCAGAAATAGAGGGCTTCTCCTTGCGCATCAACTCACGCTAACGTTCACAAAGGCAAATCACATAAAAGCTGCTTTTTGGTCTCAGCGGTGTTCACATTTTAATGGACAGAACGTATGAACTGTCCATCTACGAGTCGCTGATAAGAAACACATGGAAGACAGATGGATTGTGAAATTTATGTTTTTACCTTCTTAGCTTTCAGAAACAAATTGCGGTTCAAGAACAGCATCAGTGTGTGATTACGGCTGGTCAGCCAGGATACGGAAAACACCTTGGCGACAAAGTAAAGGGAAAGAACTCAGAGCGCTGTTTTGCATCTAAAATATATACATTGAGCTGAATGTCTGAATATCTGAACTACCTGTGATGTCAAATTTTACATCCATCTGGAGTTTCACACATGATGCTGAATTGCAAAGAGGCCACATGCAGTTGAAATCAGTTCTCTCTCGCTCTTTATATATATACAGGATATATATAAGACATAAGATTGATGAGTGATAAATCATGTGCTTTGAAACAGAGGCAGTGGGACTGATGGCTTGGACCTCAGCTGCATGATACATGATTACGACTCAGCTTTTTCCAGAAAATGTTTGTCTCTTGGATACCTGGAAAGATTTTTTTTCCTTCTCTTCTCTTCTCTTCTCTTTTTTTTTTTTTGCACCTGTGAGAACAAACGCAGCATGTACACCTGCAAGGGTAACTTGATGTACAGTTGAAACCAGACTTTTACACAAACCGAATAAAAACACACATTTACACATATTTTTTCTCACTGTCTGTAGTTAAAATCAAACCAAACGTCTCTTGTTTAAGGTTGGCTAGAATTACCAAAATAGTTTCTACAAGGCTTACAAAACCTAACAAGAATTATTGTCCATTTTCACTGATGTCTTTAGATGTTGCCCCTTTCAATATTTCCACATAATGGAATTTCCTCATGAGGCCATCTATTTTATGAAGCGCACCAGTTCTTCCCACAGCAAAACAGCCCCACAACACGATGCTGCCACCCACAGACGTCACTTTTAGCACTGTGAGAGCATTTTTCCTGTTTTTCCTCCAAAGACCAGCTGGATTAGACATGTTGGCCAGCACAGTTTCTGTTTGAGGCAAGACAGAGGCAATATCTCAACCAGAGTAACTTATTTCTTAGGTAAGACATCCTGTTGCTTGTGACGGGTTCTGCACCCCTCCCAAGATTTTTCTGACCTGAGCAGTTTGTAATCTGCATACAAATGTGGATGAAAAGTGTTTATACCCAGCCAGTAGAGAAAGAAACAGAAATGTCGCTGTGCCCTGCACCTATTTAATAAATGCTTTACTAGGTGCAGTAAAGCAGTCCTACAACATAAATGTGCATTGTTGTTTTCTCTTTCGGCTTACGTTTTCCGTCTGTGAAGCCGGAAATAGTGAGACCTGTGAAAAAGCTGCAGTTTTGTCACATTTATACAAAGAAAATAGGTTCTTCCAGGCTCGTCTTAAGCTGGTTAGCAAGAGTTTGGTTGCTGTAATGACAATTAAGTTTTTTTTTCTTTAATTATTGAAAAAGCATAATTTTTAACAAAATGTAAATTAAAATGCTCTGTTATTTTCTGTTTTTGTTCTTCTTTCTTATTTTTTTAAATTATTAAGTTTTTTTTTTATCTTTTAAGAGACGGCTGTGCAATTTACAAACAGAAACAAACATTTTGGTTTTTTAAAAATTAAATTTCTTCCGGGGGAATCATTGCTGTTGTGCGTGGTTTCATAGACTAATTATTACCTTAATTTGTGTGATCCTTTTTACTCTGCAACTTTACAACCTTGATATTAATGTTTTTGTTTGTTTTTCTTTCAGTTGCTTTCGTGCAATTTATCAGAATTAAAATTCTCGTAGATGTTAGTTCAACCTGCACAACATCAGTCATTTGTGCTCATTATGGTAGCAGTTTCTAATTCCTCCTAACAAATTGCGAATCCTTTTGGACATGGACCAGTAGCTCTTCTGTTTTGTACCATAAGCATTTGCTTATGTCATGTCAGTCAAAATGAACAATACTTTTGAATCCTGCACAGTCATCCCCCATAGAAACTAATAGACCTGATTTTATTGCTTGAGAAATGTTTAACTAGTTATCAAAAATATGTAAATTTTATGCATTTCTTTGTTATTCTTTACTGAAAATGTCTCGCAGATGGAACATTTTCTCTCAAATGAACATCAGCTTTCGCTGATGATACTGTTTCCAGCAGTGCGCAGCTTTAGTCAAATGGTGTTTCTCATGTTTGTTGTAAATAACTTTGTACTTTGCTCTTGCTCAATGCTGTGAACAACTTGCAACTGCAAGAGCAAACAGAGTACAACTGTAAAACATAACCATTCAGTGGCTGTTTGGAAAGATTCAAGGAAAATATGTGACGTAAAACCCTGCATTACCCTGATTTATCATGAATACTTAAATAAAAAGCATAGTATGGCTAGGTTTTACACTGTATTGCTTTGTAGAGGAAATTAGACTGACATATATATATAGATTTATATATAGAATAGGTAGAATTTATAAATAGAGTTTCAGATTTCAAATGTAAATCTATGGTGCGACTGTGGGAGCAGATTGGCAAGTGCTTCCAGACCTTGATGGGATATTCATCAAGTTGTTGATACGATCTTTCAGTCAGAGCCAATTTGATAGAGTCACTTCTGTGGGTGAAACATAATCTGGAGCAGCATCTCTTAAGTATCTCCCCCACTTTTTCTCAGTAATACACAGATAAACATGCCGCAGGAACCTCAGCCTTTGAGTAGTATTTTTCTTTTATGTTTGTGGCACCAACACAAGCTGAAGTTTTACAGTGAACTGCTATAAAATTATAACTTATTTGTAAACATTTTGTTCAAGATGTTTCAACATTTTTCAAAATCTTCTTTATTCTGGTTTAATATATTGACACACTGCTCTTTCTTCATTCAAGCCTTCCTTGCTATCTGTCCACTTATCAGTCCGGTCCCGTCCATCCACAGACCCGTCTTTCTGCCCGTCTCTGCAGTCATTACCGCGGTTATGTGTAGTGAGGCTGAGCGGACATTACATGGACCATCTATTTGCCAGATGTTATTGCTTACATGCCGGTGATTTCATAAGGTGCTGTGACAATTTTATTAACTTGGTGGTGGCGATGGTGTGTGGAGTCTCATTTTTTTTCTCAGAGAATATAAAATTGGAGAGGCTAAGCGGGGTTCGGTATCAGCAACCTGGTTGCATTAGCAACACTGAGGCAGAATACATCACCGGGGGAATTACTGAGCACAGTAGACATGGCAGAATCCTTCTACTCAGTTTTAATGAGATATGCCCGGCTCATACTTTCTACAGTCCCGGGCTGCAGCTTAATGAAAAAGCACAAGGACAGCACGATGAATTGTTCCCGACAAGAACCCTGATCTGTTAGCAATCAGGCTGGTTTTCCTATTTCCTCGCAGTGGAGATATGTATTTTAAATTGAGGAACATGGGACAATATCAGACCAATCCCATTTTAGGAACATATTGTGCTTAAAGGACACTCGTACTTTGGGGTTAGAAGAGGAAACAAATTTCAGGCACAGTCGTGTGGTTAATGGAGCTCCATTGAGATCAGGAGAGTAGGGGTGATAGCACTTCCCTGATCATATTAGTCACATATCGATCTTCCTCCTCTCTGTATGTCTGCTGAAGGTAAACACAAAACCTGTAATCCTGTTGGCAGCTCTTCCTCATCGGCATGGAGATGTTGTGTTCAATATAGGACTTTTGTGATTGTAATTGTGGACGCACAATTGCAATTTACAAAACAATAGATATGGAAGGATAATAGAAATATTGCATTAAATACAAAACATATGGTTTGTAATGAGCTTGGCATTGTGGCTTTTCAATCTGGTCATAATCGTTACTGTGTAGCCAAGGAAAGAGACATGCAATGTTGGCATGTTGTTGCGAGATCAACAACATTATAGTAGTAGTGGACTACTACTATTATAGTAGTCCACAAAAGCAACCAATTTTTATTTTTTTTGCTTCAAGCGTGTGGGCTTTCCAGCAGTCAGGTAGAGAGGAAGAGGTGTGTGATGATCTCCCTTGATCAAGTAACTTCATCCTGACACAACTTTTAAAAAACTTGAGTTTTATGCTGACCTTTTTTTTAAAAAAAAAAAAAAATCTATTTTCTTCCCTAAAAGAACCAAACCTTTTAAACCTTTAGAACAAAAAAAACAAAAAAATCAAAAAAGTGCGTCTGCTTCTGCTCTGCTCACTTGTGACCAAAACTAAACTGAGCAGGGAGGTGAAAGCGTCAAATTTTCTGAGCTTGAGTGGAGTTGAATGTAAAAAAGTTAGAGCTAAATAACAGGACAATCCTGTATTTCTAACAGGTTTGTGGCAAAGAACCAATAGCTGCAGAATAACGAAGACAAAGGGAGAGTTTCATCTTCGAGCAGGATTACTTGGGTCAAAGTTCAGACCTAAATCTTTATTCTAAATCCAATTGAGAATCTGTGGTAGGACATTAAATTTGTTGTTCACAGATCATCTTTGTCCAATTTTATTAGGACTGAAATACTTTGCAAAGAATGTGCAAACACTTCAGTCGCTAGATGTGTAAAGGTAGCAGTGGGATACCCTAAAAGACTTCCAGCTGTTTTTATTACCACAACCAATGAGGAGACCTGGTGCATCCACCACTAAACTAGCCACAAAGCTGGAAATCGGTAGCCTTAACTGCGTTCTTAATCAAGTTTTGGCTTGAATATTTTACTGACATATTGTATGTGCCTCAAAAGTTCCCTCCATGCATGTCGCTGTGTCAAATCAGAAGCTGTGTCTATCTAGGAAGTCCTTCTGTTCACATTATTCGACTACACAGTCATCTTACTGCGATGTCATTGTGCCCTTGAAAGGTACATTAGAGGAATTAATGTTGTTTTCTAGAAGAAAACAAATGCAAACAGAAAATTCAAGCTAAACAAATACATTGAAAATTCATGGTGGGAGACGCACCTCAGGCCGTTAAAACTAATGTACTATATAGTGGCTGAAGGATGAGCTTTCACATTCTGGATGACTAACTCAGACACTGAATGTTTATGTGCTACACGACACCCCAAGACAGAAAGATTACAACTTTAATGCATCAAGCAGTTTCCATTTATTTTATTATTCCATCTGTACTGCAACTGAGACAGTTCAGTCGATATTGTTGGTTTTTCAAAGTTGATAATTGTCGTTTTTACGTATAGAAATTTGGGCTGTCTACGAAATGAAATATTCAAACGATACAATAAAGGATGAACTAACGAAACTGCAGCACTCTTTCCGTTTACATTGATGTGTTCTGCTCAAACCTCAAGGACCTGCTTGACCCATTTACCATTACTGCCATCTAAATTATTTGTTGTTAAGAAAGACTGGTCCAATTGATGATAGCATAGGTGAAAATTACTTTTTCTCACCTCACTGGAAAGACAAATCTGAACTTGAGAGCTCAAATAATACAGCATATTAAACCTGTATGTTATAGTTAATGTTTTCCTATTTATTTCCAGTTTGCTGACATTGTATCAGAGCCTTTTCTGTACAAGGAAGAGGATCTAGTCTAACCTTTTTGGAATGGGGTTGCAGTGTAGCACTTTCCGTGGAAGTCAGAGTTGTTTTGGAGGCTGCACTTAATTACTTTTCTCTGCCTTTCCATGAAGTGGTCACATTTACTTTTTAAGTAAACCAAGAGGGTTTTTTCTTTTTTTTTTTTTTCTGCGTAACCCTCACCAACAGGTGATTTGAAGATTACATGTCTGTCACTCACGCTGTGGCTCTAAGAGCAAATGGTGAACAGGATGTGATTTTCTACAAGTCTCTGTCAGAAATCACCGAAGCGCTGGCGGTTCCCAGAAGGATTTTATTAAGAACTTTCGTTCCGATTCATGATTCTGAAAGCGCGAAACAAACACACAAAAAAAGACTTCCAAAGCTCAAGCCTGGACTTAGACCCCTTCTGACCGTCTCAGCTAACCCACCTCTGCCAATCGATTAGCTCACTTTGCATCACAAAGGTCTGAGGTAGTGATGACAAAAGATCGGCTGGCTGGTTGACGCTGACACCTGCACTCAAGAGAGGTTTTCATTAAACAAACATTTCTTGATGGCAACACAGACTGAGCAAGCGGTGCTGAACTGGACCAAGACGGAACAGATTACATGGGTTGTTCCTCCCAAACTGGTGTCACTTGAGAACAGAGGAAAAGAGGGGACAACAGAACACGTCACTGATGGGTTTCTGTAAATTGAGAGATGTCTGGAACAAATGTATTGTGTGTAGCATTCATCCTTAATACGTTCCACTCTCAGAACCCAGGGTGAGAGACGATTTAGATGCTCAGGAAAATGCTGCAGAAGTCGAGTTAATTAATTGATTAGGGTGTGACTCAGTGGGTTTCCAATATTTAACCTTTTACACAATACTCTGCAATTCAATAATTAAAAAAAATAAAAAAATTATTCTACCTGTAAAATTGACAGGATTTTCTTGGCATCTGTGCATTTGCACCCTTCAGCTAAAAACATAGTTTGCAGATCAGCAGGATCAAAATGATCTCATTGCACAGAGTAGTTAGTGAGAGGAAGAGTACAAAACATGACTCTTCAAAACTGATAAAAATATCAAGATGGAAGCTGGTCAGGGAGGCGGCCAAGATGTTGACAGGATGAGCTGCCGGGACCAGAGCCTGCAGCTCTGTTTAAACCTTCAGGTGTATATTTAACTCTAATTAAAAACAATTTGTGAATTACACAAACAAACTTGTCTAAATCGGCAAAGTTCTTATTTTTGCTTTCTTCTTCTCTGTTTTGTCAAATCACACTTCCTGGTGTATTTATCTCTGGCATGTCGGCTAAATCAGGTGAATTCAGGCAATTGATTGGATTTGGCCAAATCACTCCAGCTTGCAGCCAGGCAGGCCTTCAGTTTAAGTCTTGGCTGTAAATTTTTCAACCATCATTTGGGATCAACAGAAATCCCCCAATTAGTGGCTGCGACAGCCTTGTTGTGGTCAGCTGCAAACTTCAGAGTATTGCTGACTGCGTGTGCAATCACGTGTACGTTTTGCCGTTATATTTGTGTGTCTGTTATCTATTATAGACACAGCTAGCGTCCCTATTTTCATGTTCTGTAGCAATATTATGGGTGCATACTTATTTATAGTAAGAATTACGCTGTTCTGGCGCTCTGATGTGAAATATTTCATTATTTATGAGAAGTCTGTTTTTGTTGTTTGTAAAGAAATAACTAATTACTAGTATGTACTCAAACACGTCAGCTAAACAGAGAACTCTATTCGTTTTGTCATTTTACAATCAAAACATTTTACTGGGATTTTATGTGACAGACCAGTCTTGCTAGGTTTGCCGATTTAACGTGCTCTCCGCATTTCTGAGATGACCAAAGGTTGTGCTACAAGACAAGAAAAACAGAAAGATGCTGAAAAAAGTAGTTTTGCTTAAAAAAGAGAGACCATAGCAAGAGCTGTTTCCTCCCACTTCTTACCCTTCGTTTCACTTTTTGTTGTTCATCTGCATAAAATCCCAATAAAACAGATCGAAAATTGTGAAACACTCATGAGGGAAAATAAAAACAAGGCACCATGTGTATTAATGTGTTGTCAATGAGAGGGAAAAAAATAATGTGCAACAACAGTGGAAGGAAAATATAAAATACTTCTTTTAGTGCAGCGGAAGCAGGAAAAGCAGAAGGCATACATAGCATCAAATATTCTTTGTAAATGTAGAAAACATGTGAGTAATGAAGATGGAGCTTCAACCACAAACTAGAAGCTTCAGTCTGATGCATCTGCAGAAACACCTGCAGTCTTTCAGTAGGCGGCAGAACTTTAAGCAATTTCAGTCCAGAAAAAAAGAAAAAAAAGAAAAACTTCATAAAAATATTCACATTTGTGTAAAGGGCAGCTTGAAACAGAAACATTTGCTGCTGCGGATTTCCACTACACTGCATGTCTGTTTTTTTTTTTTTTTTTTTTTTTTCATGTTTTCTTCCTGCAGAAGAATCTGAAAGACTGAAGAGAAAAGAAACACAAATGAATGAGTAATCTCAAAAAGCCTTTGAGTTTGTCCTTATCATACCTCAAAGCTCAGCTGGTCTTTTCAAAAAAAACAAAAAAAAAAACACTTTAAATATGCAGAGAGTTTCTTTTCACTTGGACTATAATGCAAACCATGCACAGAATTTATTGCCAAGGCAAAAACTGTGTTCAACAAGAAAATCTGCAGACATGTCAGATTATATCGCAACTATTATGCCTTTAAAAAATTAAAAACTTAAACCTGATTAATTTGAAAGAGAGAAGATCTCTACAGCTGAAGTTTTTTTTTTTTTTTTTTCTGGCTCTGGTCTAAAGAAAGCAAAACGTTTAATTTGCTGAATGCCACATGGAAAAAAAAACAGACAACAATGTGGCAGAATGTGAACGCGACACATTTGTTTCGGCTATGAATACTGTATGCATGCATGCTGGTTTTGAAACAAGGCTTTATCGACGTATTTATGAGATATGTTTTCACAACACATAAGCCGAGGAGTGCGGTGTGAGGCACAAGCTGCTTTAGCACAGCGTGTTCGATCCAGCACATCTGTAGCTTCAGTCCTCGTCCTCGGTTTAGTCGTCGCTCATCAGTGAGAATTCTTGGTTCTCTGTCCTTTTTGTTTCAGTCTTTGAGCTGTGTGACTCTACTTCATGATTAATTTACCGCCCCAATCCTTTTCTTCAACTGGAAAAGCTGAGCTTATTTATTATTGATCTACTGTATGTGTGTGTGAGAGATGTTTTTCTCTGACATACTTGGACTGCACATCAGTTCATACAGCCATAATTTTCATATCTCGGTTTGTGTGTTTGGGAGAGAACGGCAGAGAGGGAGTAGAAGCAAAGCGAAAAATAATATCAATATTGAACTTGTAAAAAATAAATAATGCAAATTATTTGAAAATAATACTTAAAACAAATTGGGAGAAATGTGTTTTCTTATTTCCCCCAAGAGGGAGAATACAACAAGAGAAAAGAACATGAGGAGGAAAAAAAATACCCGTAGCAAAATTTAAAAAAAGAAAAAATTACAAGTAGCAAGTAATTTCAGTACAAACTAAGAAAGATATAAGATATAGGTTATCATAACTCACAAGGAAATGTTTTGTCCTGAAACATCTCGCAACTGAAAGTGAGGAATTTGGCAAACCTTACTCAGAATTTTCTCCCACACTGATAGGTGGCTACCTATTAGGAGGTTATCTATTTGAAGTGTGACCTAAACCATGATGCAGCAATATATATTAGTTATTCCGGTGTTTGTCAGATTAAAAATACCTTTTGAAAAATAAAAAAGACCTGTAAGCAGGTATTAAACATTTTAATAAGGCCCACATTTTTGAAACCTTCTAAAACCTTTTTTTTTTTTAAAAAAAAGGTGTGCTGGGGCGCACGCTGGGGCGGTGCGACCCCGTCAGACCGCGCACAAGGTAAAAACCTCCCAGGCTCCCCATGATGGTGGTATGACTTGAATTCTTGAAAATACAAAATCCAATAAGTCACTGAGAAACCTTTTTGTTTTAATTTAACAAGATAGGCCTACTGTATCTATAAGACTTGCCCTTCAGTGACAAACTTCAAATGTGTCAATCAAGATATATTAGTAGAGGGAATTAAACAGCAAACAAAAGAGGAAAAGAGAAGACCTGAGCTGCTTTTTTTTTTTTTGGAATATCTGCCCTTGAGATCAAAGTCCACCTTTTTCATCGAGGGCTAGAATGTAATCTTTGTTTTTGCTAAGGGATCTGAATAAACATTGTGCAGTGCATTGCAGATGAATTTGAATATGGATTTGTGATGAGTTTGACAGCAGCATAAAAGTTGGTGAAAGTTATAACACCCAGTGCAGAACACAAGTTGGTTTTTATTTGCTCCTACTGGTATTGGGAACTCCCAATATTTACAACCTGCTCTATTGTGCATTAGGGGAACACTCAGTGTAAGAATGCTACTTCATGCATCTGTGCAGGCAGGACAAACACCTCCATCTCCCTACCTCTGCTCCACTCACCGAGGTCAATAATGTCATGTTAGAAAATCCTCTCGGGATTTATGCAATGACGCAGAATCACCATCTAGTAATACAAGCCCAGCTTAAATGCATAGTAAAGGTGTGTCCTTTGCTTTCATGGGGTGAATATGAAGATCTTCCTCTGAGCCCCAGGATTTTCTTTCTTTTTTTTTTTTTACAGGAGGCTAAATCGACTGCAGTCACAGCAGAAAGTGGTTCATACAGTTGTCTGTTTGGTCTCTGAGGAGGAGCTAGCTCTCTCAATTCTTTGAAAACCCCTGATTCAACAAATCTGCTTTTTCCTTAAAAATCTAACCTTTACAATTGCTATTTTTGGTGATGAAGCCTTCTGTCTGACCATGTCGTGATTCTTGCTCTGCCGAATGTGCTCAAAGTTATATAGCTAACAGGAAAACAGACTTATGCAGAGAGCAGATGAGATGCTAGTCACTAAATTTTACATTCAAAGCAAGAAGCCAACTTCATGAATCAGGCAAAAAGCCGTTTTCTCTAAGTGATTTCTGCACATAATTAACTGAAATTGCCCAGAGATATGTAGGCTAATGAGCCAAATTAAAAGAGACATGTGTAACATTAGCTACACATGCTAATGTTAGCTTAGCACTTCAGCAAACTGCTTCACATAGACTCTAGCAGAAACTAGATTTACATTTTTGAAGACTGTATGAATAAATTCAGACATCTCCTTAGAAACAACTAATACTTGATCATGTAATTATTGTAGCTCTTTTGAGCTATGGACACAATGTTAGGCAAATTCATACATTGCAGTGCGATACATACAAATTAACAACTTTATTCTATCAAAAAAAGAGAGTAATATAATAATCTTAAATAAAAAGCTTGTTTTTCTAATAAAGACTAACCAGACATGTCAAGTTACATATTAAAAAAAGTAAAAAGCCATATACAGTTCACCACAATACAAAAATTAAATGGAAAAAAATACAGAATTGATGTAAGAATCGCACAATCAGTGTCTCCATACTTGGTTATCTAAGAGCCATGATTTTAAGTTAGTAGAAAATGGTTTAAAAGACCCAAATGTTCTCACGCTTTATGGTATTTCATTCCTGTCGTGAGAAGTTTTCATTGAAAATGAGTTTTGACAGAATAAACTACATCCAAGAGGTAGTCTGGACGTAGAGCCCCCAGAGCTCTTGCAGTATCTCTGGTGGATCATACAGACAAAGAGCCGAGGCTGACCCCATGAAACTCTGTTGCTGTCAAGAAAACCAGAGCGCAGCATGTCGTTAGTGGGTACAAATTGTACTTCAAAAATGTTTTGCTACTTTGCTTAACTTCACAAGTTTTGTTTTCAAGCAAAGTTGAAAACAAAACTATGTGCATAGATTTTATTAGCGTGAACCAGGTATCAGACCTGTCAAAATGGGGCAAAAAGAAAATCTGACTTCCTTACTGTAAAGTGGTTTCAGTTCAAGCATGGATGTAGCTATTGCCTTCATTGACTATTGCTTTAAACTGAATCAAAAAACAAACAGAAAACCCCCTCTAAGCTAGCTAACTTTACAGTACTTATGTGTAGGTTTAATCATGGCAGAAAGTTTAGGCCTAGTGACCAGTACTTTTAATGCAGTGATAGCAGCAACATAATGAGTCCTGAAGAGTGCTGATTCTTCTGTACGTGCCTCTCACAGGAAATCACCAAAACTCTCACTGCTCATTATCCACGCGGCTGGATATTAAATTGTCGACATCACTAAGAGTTTCAGGTGAGTTCCGAGATGCGGCATCTAGAACAAATGCCTGTGCACGCGCGCACACGCCGACGCAGCTCCCTCCTTTACCCACTCCTTTCCGTCTTCTATATTTCCAGCATGACTGAGCTCACCGCATTCCCCCACAGAGCCCTTCTCCAAACTTGCAGAGTGCATGAGCAAACACTGTGTACTGGGCCAATTAAAACTCCTCTGGCGTGGGCGAGGGGGAATGGCAGCATGGGACGGATAGATGGGGCATAACAACCCATTTAGGTAATGACCATCTTTTCTCTCTCCCTCAGCCCCCTTCCTCCATCTTCTTTATATACAACGCGGCGTGAATTTCTTCTTTCCATTGCATGTCTCCGCTCGTCCTCCTCCCGCCATGTTGATTGTCTGTCAGTCCCTCTGTGCTCCTGGGACCAGCTAATTGCCCCTCTTGCACTCCCCCGTTTCCCTCTTGTTTGATAGGATGCCGATTGTGGCAGATACCACCTTTTTAGCGATCAATGGCAGAAGTTCCTGAGCAGCTCAGCGCAGAGCCGACCGTGGGAGTGGGCGCTGTGGTGACCTGACGTTTATGCGTTTAAAAGTTGTTTTCCTTCACATGCATCACAAGTAATGTATATATACATACATATATATATACATATATATATACTTTTTAGGTCGAAGTGAGGCTTTTTTGGATAAAAAGGTGCATCTGACAGAAGTGTCTGAGTGAAGATATTCAAAGTGAAAACATTTGAGTGGAAAGTTCACCACCTTCCCCCCTTGCATAAAACGACGCGGGTCCTCGGCTCTGTGCGGCTGTCAGGTGGGATTACCGTTCTGGCTGACAGTATTGCTGCATGCCTCTGAATAAACTTGAGTCGCCATAAAGAAATAATGACAGAATGTGACAAATTATCACTCTCAAGTTGTCAGTCATTTGCACCCAGGGGTTATTTGTTGTAACACAAATAGCAGCAGTAGTCTTAGGCACAGGGAGGATGACATTTGCAAAGGTTTGGGTTGTGTCCTCGGTACACAAAGAGCTCTTTTTATGCAACTGTCTGCTACACAGACACTCATTTCTCCATTAAAACGGTGAAAACATTCTCTGGCAAGGACCACGGTCAGGTTTCACACAAAAGGAGGCAGATTGGTGATAATGATGTCTCGTTACCATTCATTCTTTCTTGCCCCACGCGAACACGTTACCCGACATGCAAACAAACACCGCCGATAATTACGTACGAGGAGGGCATCCGAACTGCTTCTGCCAGGGCTTTGTTTTGGCAAAAACACTCGCTTCAAGACTCCTCTTGGCAAACGAAGAACATTGTTTCAAATAAACACCGTTATTTTGAAAGCACTGTCAAAAGTTATCAGCACGTGTGTTTGCAGAGTTCTAGCCTTTGTGCCGAGTCCAAATGCTGAGACATGAAGTGAAAGGGAACATTGTGAAGTGGTGTGATGTTTGGCAATAAGTTTTGACACCGGAACAGAAGAAGAACACAAGCTGAGCACAAACAGATCTGGGCTTTAAAGCCACAGAAATGAGAAAGAAATCACATGCCTCATGCCCTGTTTTCTTTCTCATTGTGATCTTGGCCGACATTATCGACGCCTAATTACACTTTGGCTTTCTCATCAGTTTTAAGTCTAATCATGTAGAAAATTTATAGTTTAAATCATACTTTCGGTGCAATTTCCAGCTCTATTCATGTCTGCTAATGAGAGAGACTCAGAGACACCAGACGGGCTGAAGCTCTTTAATTATCCCCTTCTCGCCCTTTCTCCACATTACACAGGATCACTTAACAAGACACTTCCATTGCAAGATCAGTGCATTTTGTGTTTTTATATCCATTTTTAATTGCCCGGCGAGAGCATACATTTTTTAAGGGATATGTCATGGTACGGACAAATCAAAACTGGCTGCTTTATTCGGTAAACCTTATTTGACCTCTTTCTGAATGACTTAATTCATCAAAGTGTCGGAAACGTTCCGTTGGGATTTCTGACTGTATCGATGCGACAGCACTATGCAGTTACTGCAGATTTTTTTGGGTGGAAATCTATGATGTGAACCTCCTGTCCTTCAAAATCCTAAAAGTTCTCTGTTATGTTGGGATCTAGCAACTGTGGAGGCAACTCTTTGTTCAAGAAACTTTGTTATCCCGCTGGAAATAGCCATCAGATAATCGATGAGCATGCAGACATGAACCAGCTAACTGCTGCTCACTGGACAATTTATTTTATTCAGACGATTCTCTGCTATCCCGAGAAACGATTAATTTCTCTCATATAACGTTATACAGAATTTAAAGTAACTTAAATCCTCTAATCTTTCGATTCTGATTCTGGGTTTGAACGTACTTAACTCATCTTCACCGTCCTTGCATGCTGAAAATTGATACATTCCTGTCTTGTGACTGGCTGATTCACTAATTGTGTTAGCAAACAATTGAAGTTGGTATGTAAGTGTAAAATTACAACATATTGTTTATATGAATAAAGAGAGTAATCTTCCATGATTTTGCTTTAATGGAAAATGGTTTAAGTACTTTCGTTTTTCTTCTTTCCTATCTTGACACTGGAAGAAATACGTGTTGCCGTGATCTGTTTCTTCAAGGGGAGATTCTTATTTTAAAGGATAATATGAATACAGTGCAGATGCATAAAAACTCCTAAATCTTAAAAAATGAAAGGTAGATACATTTTAATGTACCAATTCACCGTTATTTAAAAAATAAAAAACTGGTTTAAAACACAACTTTAGTCAAGCCTCTTCCAAACATTATGCAAAGGAGGAGGATTACCTTAACTTTTGTAATAGCAGTGCATGGCTGCCTTTACTTGCAAACAGAAAAGTGGTTGTTTTCCTGACAAAAAGACTTTCTAACACAGAAAGTAAAAAAATTGGGCATACTCCCTTTCCCCAAAGATCCAGCTTTACTTTTGAGAGCTTCATTAAGGGAAAACGGTGAAAGAGGCAAAATTCTCCCTAAAAACCAAAGAGTCTCTCTGTCCAAACTAGTTTTCTTATTACCAGACTACGTCAGAAGTTATTTCCACCTGCATCCTGCCAGAACTTCAGCGCACTTTAAATCCCTGGGATTCCCACGCTGCTGCTCTTAGACAATACTTTTTCTGACTTTTTCTGACTTCCTGCTGGTCACTTCACAAATATTTATCCAAATTTTCATTCAAAAATGACCAGTTTGATTTTGCATGGTTTTTGTCTTGTATTGCCACTGTTCTGGATCTTCTTGCTACATTCTTAGTTACATTGTGCTAGACTTCTGTATTTTTTTTTTCTTTAATTTTTTTTTACACATTTCTAAACTGTGGGACTCAAAATACTTGTAAATGTTCTCAACACTGCCAGTTTTTTCTTTTTTTTTACAATGAACAGATTTGAGGTTTTATTAAGTTTCACTCACTGACGTAATCTGGTAAAAACTGGATCAACACCTCAACTATATGGATTGTAGGAATGATGATATTTATTTCAATTACACCTAATATGACCCCTGTAATGATCTATTCATTATCTTCATTATTTGCATAAGGTACGTTTTTGTAAATATGAACAAGTAGAAACGTAATTTTACCTCTTTTGTCCCTCCTGTGAACTCAATTTTTCCCGTTCCTGAAAGTTTTTCCGCTATGCACGAGTGAAACATAATGCAGTGTGCCCTTTTAACAGCTCAAATGAGTGAAATTGGCAAAGATTTAACGGTCACCTTCTGAGTGTTTGCTGACAAGGAAGTTTGTTTCCTTAATGTGCACAAGCTTCGAATATAGATTGGCTTCTTATGAGCAGATTCGCACACAGAAACCATTGTTTGTGCTCTGCCAATATGAGATTACCTGACAGCAATGTTTACATACATTACTTGTGTTTTATTAGCGGCAAAATTAATGCTAAAAATGCTGTCGGTAACAACAAATAATAGTTAATCAATTTAAAATTTCTACTATGGACATGAAGATGTTCTGGAAGTTGAGTAAGTGTCACAATTGTCCCATAGCTAACGGTGTGTACATGCCAACTCAGCCAGAATGTAAAGGCCGGTGATTCAGGCCTGCTGTAACTCTAAGCCACTCTGTCCTCTTCTGTTAATAAGATAATGCTTCACTTCTGCTGGCATCACACACTTGATGAACGTAGTCCTGGGAGATTACTTCTCAAGAGCAGCTGACAGGCAGGATTACCCAGACAAATTAATGGCTCTATAATTTGATTTTCCCGGGATTGCAGTGTCTAAGCAACTCCGACAGAGAGGAACGGTCTGAATCAGCCCTGCCGCACGGTGACATTGGCTAATCACATCTGCATGCTAAAGAGCCCGCAGGGCCACAGGGGGCCTGGGGGGGGAAACAAAAAGCCTCCACAGAAGTAGGAAGTAGGAATTATTGTATCCCAAAACCGATCTGTGGGACGCAGCAGGAGGGTTCTCAACTCAGACACGCATCTCAGGGTTCATGCGGACAAGGGCGGCACTAAAGGATGTGAGAGGACAAGGTAAGTGGTAAATCTGTTACAAATCGAAAGACAACAGCACACTCTGAGCGAGTGCTTGTCCGCCATCAGAGACACCTGCTGTGCCTGAGATCAGCTTCCAAACACTTGTCAAGAGTTTTTGTCTACTACTCCAGTGGAAAGCTGTATGCCGACTCACAGGGGAAAAAAAAAAAAAAAGAAAACCTCAAGAAGGCAACTCTCCATTTTGAGGAATACATGTTCGGATTTTATAAATAACAGTTGCAGATGTTTGGGAAGGAATTCGAAATTAAAGTCTCTGAGTCAGAGAGTTTACCTGAAGGATTATTTTTGTCTGGCTCTCTCAGGGAATTCGAGTGACTAGATTGACCAGTTCAGGACCAGTCTGTACAGATTTTTTGCTTATTTCTTTTTATTAAACAAGAAAATGGAAACAACAACACCTGCCACCTTTATTGACTTTCTATGACGTGCACCGATATGCACTTTTCAAAACATTTCGAAATCAAGAAAATGCATTTCATTCTGTCGACTGGGATATTGATAGTTGTACCCCTTGCGGCGGTCCCAATAGCATGTAATCAAATCATCTCATCAGGGAACTGTTGGCCTAACGAGCCCCTTGCATTTCAACAAGTAGAACGGTTTTGAGCTCAAGCAACTGTTTTGAATCTGACTTCGGGGGCCAATTCTCTCTGACTGTATGCCATTTATTTGAAAAATAATTTCACTCCAACGAAGCACTATTCATAATTTAGTGCATTCGTGTCTGTGTGTTCTGCATGACTGATGGTCAGGCTGTTACTGTCAGCGACTGACAGCCAATCAAGGAGGCAACTCAGCCTGTCCAGGAAACCCTGACTGGCGCTGACAACGCAGATTTCAATCAGCTCACGCTGGCAAAGGTGAGGCAGCGTTTGCCCACATCCTTGTGCATTCAGAGATGACATATCAAGGCTGAAGATGCCTTAGCTTTGCAAAGTTTCTATTTTTCTTAATCGAAAAAGTATAATTTTTTGTTATTTTTTTTGTAAGTATTAGCGATAAGTGCTGAAAAGCTTTCGTTCCCATGGCAACTCGGATCATTTCGAGATAAAAGGTTACATTCATTACTAGTATCAAATGGGCACTCAGGCCTCTGGGGTTGTGCTCCTGTTGGCTAGTGTTAGCGCTCTTTTTTTCTTCCTTTGTGGTTCTTTTTGGTTCGTGTATTAACGATCAATTAAATGCAAATGAAAATAAATCTTTACTTCCATTCACACTGTTGTATGAATGTTGAAATGTTATAATGTTGTACGTTGAAATTTTCTAACTTGTAATCTCTACCAATTTAGTTTTTTTCCTTGAGCAGTTAGAATATACTTATGTTAGTTTAAAACCAAAATCTGTAAATATATTCCAAATTCCAAATATAAAAATGTAATTTTTATATTTGGAATTGCTTAGATTGCCTTGGTAACTTTTAGACCCTCCTAATCATTTAAGTGATTAAGAACACAGTGAGTGTGTGGTGGCGGACTTCCTGATGACCGGAAGTTATTGTAAAATTATCTTTTTGATCGCTTTTTGAACTTGAAACGTCAGATTAAGATAACTTTTGTTTTCAACCAAGTTGTAATAGATTTTTAGTAATCGTTTTGTGTATATTTTTGCAAGAAACAAAGTATATATTTTTCAAACAATAAAGTAGGAAGTGCATGCAAGAACCAAGCCGCCTGTTGCCACCGACGGTCTTTGTTGGGAAATTTTTTGTTTTGGAACTTGGAAAGCCACAAACTATCAAAAAATATATTTATCATGCCATATCTTTTTGGAGCAATGTGCCGGATTTAATTCTTTTAGGAAACAAATTGTAGCACCACTCCCTTGAACTACATTAGTGGCTGGATCTCAATGTAAACATTTCCAGCAAGATAACCGAAGACTAAATCCTAAATACAAAGAGTCTTCACTAAAGAAATCCCAACGATGTGCTCCCAAATAAATGTGTCTCATTACTGTCACTCAGAGGCTGCCGGTGGACAAAGACCCAGTGAGACAGTTTGTAAATGATCAGCAGGCCTCTTCATCCCAACACATGGTGTGTTCAAGTGGCATTTTCCCTCTTCAGAGCACCACACCTCTGATTTGAGGCCGTTTGATCTCAATGCTCTCCCTGTGGAACAGCAGTGCTCTGACATTTGTTGACAAGTCAAAAAAAACATGAAAGTTGAACCAAACTGTTATTAAAACTCATCAAAATGTCAAGGCAGAGTGCAAAGTGCCGCTGTGCACCCTATCATGAAAACTATCCGAGTTCATGCAAGATGGATGCACCTGAATGAAGAGCCATCGTAAAAGACTGCCATAAGTCTTTATCCTCTTTTTTTTTTTTTTTTACCAAAGAGGTTCCTTTCTTAACTAGAGCTGCCAATATTGTATTTAAAAAAAACAAAACAAACTTAACCTAATTAACACTATTTTAAACAACTAGTGACGCTTGTCAACGTTTCACAGTCCTACTCAGCTGATCTGTCATGCGCGCCAGCAGCTGGAAAGCCGAAGACAAACAGCTTTTAGAGCAATATTTATTAAAAACATCTGGTGATATCAAAAGACCAGCCAACTGAGTCGGACATTTTATGGATTCAGGGGGAAATCAGCAGCTGTAAGTGGCGCAATTGACCTACTTAAGGAAGATAACATTCTGTTTCTTTTACTCTGATGCGAATGTGGTGGGATGGTGTTCCACCCTCCCCACTCTGCACACCAGGTGCAGCCAGAAGCGCACCGTTGATTGGTGGGCGGGGCAGACAGCTTTATAGCTGAGCAGGCCGCTGCAAGGTGTGTGTGTCTTTGTTTGCCCTGCTACATGCTGCTTGAGTGGCTTGGGTTCTTGGGTTCTTGCTCGGCTCGTCTGGTCTGAGATCGTAAGTGCCAGTTTTGCAGTCAGTGGCTGGGATTGTGGTTGGTTTTTTTTTGGGTGCTATACCTGCCGTGCGTTTCTGCAGCGTTGCTCTGCTGGCGTTAGCGGCTGCAGCTGGTGGTTGTTTGTTCCATGCGGCTTCCGTCTAGTCCTTACCTGCTGATCCGAGTAGTAGGCCTGAGGCCATGTTCTTAAAAATAAACAATTTCCTTAAAACATTTCTAATAAAATTGTGTAATATTCTGTGTTCTGGTGCATCTTGTTTAAAAAGACCCCCCCCCCCCTGCTGGTCACACTAAATTAACATTTTATTCACACCAAAGCTTTTTTTTTTTTTTCTTTTTTGACTTAATGAAAAACAAGCGTCCACAGCTATCGTTACTCTATGCAGATATTTCATGAAATTATGCTCTCCTCCCCCCAAAACTAATAGGTTATTCGAAACACAAAGTTGCTGATCCAAAGAATATCATCTTAGAATGGCCTATTCAAAGTCTGGAGTAAAATCAAACTGAAAACATGTATGTTTTGAAAAACTGATGTTCTCCAGTCTAGATGAAGGATAAGCTTCATCTACTTTGTGAAAGAATGGCTACCAATCTTTCGAGAGTCTCTTAAAGTGAAAAGCTGGTAAAACCCCAACATGACCTGCAGCTTTAATTGCAGCAAAATATGGAGGCTGAATACGTCGACACACTTCTCTAGATGCTGTTTGTAAACTATTTGAAAACCCTGTATCACTTTCCTTCCAATTTGCTACCCTGCAGCACTTTCATTTGGTCTGGGAAATAAAATACCCCTAAAAACACATTAAAGTTGGTGGTTGAGCCTTACAAGCTGTGAAAGTCTTCAAGGAGAAAAACTTTTACACTGCACTGTACAAGCCTTTTGCACATTCCTCTGTAAATACTTTTAACCTGCAGAATATCTACAAAAGCCATGGGCTGAAAGAGTTATTTATTATTCAGCTGAATTAAATTATTTACATTGTTTTTCTTTGAATTACATGGTTTACCTCAACTTGAAGCTGCGCCTCTGCTTCCCTTTTCATTTTAACAAGTCCTGATCAGCTTCTTTTCATTGTGGCCCCTCTTCTGCTTTGTTCTTGAATCATAAACTCAAGAACAAATATCTGGATGCATATACAGTGTCTTGCAAAAGAATTCACACCCCCTTTGTGTTTTGCTACCTCATAACCTGCTGACAGATGGAAGCAGGTTTTGTTCAAGAACACCAATGTACTTGACTCAGACCGGTTTCCCAGTCCCTGGTCCTGAAGATCATCCCCAGAGCATTATGCTGCCACCACCATGTATCACTGTGGGGATGGTGTTCTTGGATGAGATGCGTGAATTTAAAATGACAGTTATGGTTAAGGTTTATATTTGTGTTTTAAATTTAGATGGTTTGTTGTTATTGTTCTTGTCTTGCTTTATGTCATTGAATTGTCAAATTTTTTTTTTTTTTTTGTGCTGTGTAAATAAACTGACATCGACTTTCCTCCATATATTTGGGGAGTCTCTCTCCCACATGCCTTTTGACAAACATATTTCGTGTTTTTTTTTTTTTTTTTTTTTTTTTTTTTTCAATCAACGTTAAGGTTACACATTACTTTGTGCTGTGTGTCATAAAATCTCAATACAATGCACACGCATGGCGGTAAAGCTACAGTATTGTCACAAAAATATACACACAAGCACACAATGAGCTCTTCACAGTGTAAAGCCTGTTGGATATCGCATAACAATGCACAATGGTTTTAAGCAATATGGTAAAGGCTACTATAGTTCAATATATTTAGCATGTTCCAGTGCATGTAAACAATTGTCTTTGTTTCGATAAAGAAAAATTGAACCTATATCCTCTTTGTTGTTCAAAGCGAAACAGACACGCCTCGAGAAGGCCCTTATAAATCCTGTCAGCTACACGTGTGCATGAAATCTTTGTAAATCTCACTCAGAGGCAAAATGAATATGACAAACAAATAAATAAATCTTCCCATTAAAAGCAGCTTTCAGGCTTCAGCTGCCGCTAAGGCCGGTGGGTGATGCTGCTGACAAATAAGCGCTGTCGCGTAACCTAAAGAAGAGACTGAAAGCACCTTTTATCTTACAAAAAGTTGTTTTACATTTCTAAATTGGTCTCCCCTGCTCCCACTTAGAGCTGACCTTTATAAAAATAACTTAGCAAACAGCAAAACATTTTCACAGAAAAAGATTGGTATTAGATGCTCTCCGGAGGAAAACAAGAGCACAGATTTGCATTTTGCTTGGTTTCAAAGGAAAGCAGATATCTGTGAAGACACCTTCGCGGATACCAGTTGACACATGTAACAGTAAGGCAGACCTGTTCTTCTCATTTGGCGTGAACGTCGAGGTTATTATTATACCAGCGTTCTGCTGGTTTTGCAGGAGTCTTCTCGCAAGCGGAGAAGAGTTATTCACATCGCCACATGTGCAGGATGACAGCAGAATGTTGGGATTTCAAACATGATGTTCTGTGTAAGGTTGCAGAGATAATGTGTGCAAAACAGTTTGCCATGTGATTTCCTGACCAGAGGGGTCGATGAAAATCTTTGCAATGTGTGAGGAAAGAGAACCTTTCTATTAGCGCAGTTCAGATAGCACCCATGTTGAAAAGATAAAATAAAAAAGTAAATCTCCTGGAGGTGCCGAGAAAAGCTTCAGTCTGTCTTCTCTCCTCAGGTCCGATGTTCAGTCAGCCTCTATTAGCAAGTTGGACGTTATCTTCTCTGTCTGGATCGATAAATTGTCACGTAACAAGATGTTGGACCTTAATTTGCATTTTTGCTCCTGACAGCATGTGACAAACTAATTATTTTTGAAGGACCCCTCTCGCTCTGCATGTGTGACAATTTGCGAAATGGAGTGAGGACGTTTCTGTGACTTGCGCAGACCCCACAGAGCTAATTTACAGAAATCTATCAGCGCAACACGGCCCCATTAAAGCCAAGTTACAGCCAGACATAAAGCACACAACAGCCACAGGCACCAAGACCGAAATAAAGACATCTTCATTAGAACACATCAAATATTTCATTTCTGGCTGGCCCAATGAGAGGTTTTATTGGCTTAATAACAGCAGAGTATAACGTTTCCGTTTTTCTTTTTTTAAAGCCTCCTCTTTTAAATTTTTTAATTGAATATACATGCCTATTCGTTTCAGAGGCGTGTGTGTTGCATTTCCTATAAGCTCCAGTGAATTTAAGGTTGTTTCCAAACCGCATTGCCAGTTCCTCTCCTCCTCCCGAGCGTTCCTGATGTTTACCGAGGTCAGCGCGGGTGACGCAGCGTTCCTGCTGACACAAAGTTGAATACAAAAATTGATGATTGTTGGAATTTCATTTGGAGGAAGTTAATGGCCTGAATCAGTAGCAAATGCATGGAGCTGAGAAAGTGACAGGAAATAGCGACAGGAAACTTCAGCACATTGTTCTCGAAGAATAACGGAAAGAATGTCAATGTCGACCAGTAAAAAAGAAAAAAGAAAACCCATTACATATTAAACATGGTTCGGGAAAAAAAAAAAAAAGAAACGCAAATTGTTTTTCTGCACTGTATGAGGAAAGTTTAGATAGATAATCACAGTAAATGGTTTATTGACTCAAGGTTGTTGTCAAAGTTCTGATGCTGATTTTTTCAAAATTCTTTTTCTTCTGCTGCTTGGTTACCTGTCTAGACAGAACCCAGCAGCGCTGATGAGTTTTTTAAAAGCGAACCACGTTTACATGAATAGCGCCATTCAGATACGAGGCAATTAAAAGAAAAGTTGAAGTTAAAGTGACATTAAATCATTGCCTAAAAATATTGAATTAGCAAAATGCAGGTTTAAATTAACAATCACAACGAAGGGCTTGCACTGCAGAACATTGGCAGTTTTGTTGCTTTTGTAGCGAGAAGGTGTTTGATTGAAAGGTCTTTCTGAGTGGAGTTGTGATGTTCACTCTGGGTCCAAAGCACGACTGTTAGGTTAATTGCTCTGTCTCCAAAACAAAATGTAAAAATGACGTGAGTGTGTGGTTGTTTGTCCTGAGTGTTGCCCCGGTGTGGGCTGTTGACCTGTCCAAGCCGGTTTCAGATCCACTGAGGGCCTTGGGAAGTAAACGTTGCCGCTCTGTGGTTTGCTTTCTCCCTGAGAATGAAGACTGAATGAATGGATCGAGACCATTTAGTCGCCTACAAACTAAAAAGCAAAGGTAAAGTTTTTCTGAAGCAGAAAACAAGTAGTGGCTTCTGCATTTTCCTGGATTTTCTGAATGCTTTTGGGAACAACACTGTGTCAAAGATGTGACACTTTAGTGTCATTTGTTAATTCTAAAGCACATTTAAAACCTTGAAAGTCAGACCAAAGTGATTTAGAATAATATACACCCGATTAAAACTACACCACGCAGCTGAAAATGAATAAAAATATTAATCTGTAACACAAAACAAACACAACAGGACTAGATCGGGGCGTCGAGCTCCGTTACTGTGGAGTGTCACTGAAGAGTGGCGGGTTTTTAGAAGCATGCAGGGGTTGTCTGGGGTCTGAGTGCTTCTTCTCAGAATTGGAAAGCTATTCCACTGAATAAGACTAGACACTGCAAAGGTACCATTACCTGGGGGTTTGTGAGACATCTGAGAGCAACTGGTTTTTTAACCTGAAACCTTTAGCTTCAGGGGGGGAAAACAATGATACGGCTTTGACAAATTGTACTCTCTTAAAAAAAAAAAAAAAAAAAAAAAAAAGTACAAAAAACAGAAAGCCTTAAAAACAAAAAGTCTTGTTTCTGATATGTATAAAAATATATTTTTTATTCTTGCTAGCTATTAATTCTATAATGTCAAAGGGAAGTGACCTGATTAAACTCTCCGCCACAGCTGCTTCTTTATCTGTCTGATGGTTATTATTTTGTTTGTATGTGCAAATATTTTATTCTGTTTTGTTCTGCTATATGTTGTGCTTTAATTCTTAGTAGCAGTCTTGTCTCTTATGCATTTCCTCTTTTAGAGTACTGCACACAAAAACAGCAGTCCCCGATATTTCAAACCAGAGGTTTAGACAGAAGACTGTCTGATTACTTAAAGAGATAAAACAGACTTTTCCTACTGGGGATCTGGTGGTTTTTTTGGACAGTAAATATTTTTTACCTGCTGTTGAACTCTTGCAGAATTTCCACTTTGACCAAACATTAATTTCAGAGCTTACAGCCACTGAGAGCACAGCCATGGACAAAGTTGTGTTTATATAATCCCATCACAACAATGCCAAAAATGTGACTCCTTTTCTGTTGACCTTTGAACTCAGTCACATTTTGATGTACACTAAAGACAATGAAGCAAGCAGTCCACAATGTTTAACTCCCGACACAAAACATGCACAGAATGTATTGGGCATATTTGGCCAGAGGATAAAAATAATAAAAAAAATCTAGAGAGAACTATTTTATCGATTTCTATACCGTCCTTTTCTTCCAACATATCCATCAGAAACACTGAATTCCCCTTTCACAACACTGAGGAGTTCAACCTCGGAAATGTTCCTATGTGGGGATAAGAATATAGATGATGTCAAGTTTGCACCTTCTGGTCAAGAATACTGACAGATAAATAGACTAGAAGGACAAGCAGGACACATATCATCATCAGATGAAAGCGTTTACAGTTAAAACATTTAACTTTCTTCTTCCTGTTGAAGAGATCATTTCCGTTTAACCTTTTCATATTAGAAACATGAACTTTAACACATTTTAATTGATATATTCTATTCTTCTCCTATAAGCTGTGTAACTCTGCAGCTCCTCCAGAGTTACTACAGGCATCTTAGCTGTTTTTCTGATTATCGTTCCAGTTGCTCATCAGTTTAGGCGAACAGTCATGTATTTGTAGGTTTGCAGATGTGGCGTATACACTTTATATTTTCTGTTGATGTATCAATCAGTGGTTTTTGAGATGTACAGAGTTTGGGACATTGTGTTTAAAACCTTATTTAAACCTTTGGCATGTTTTCAATGCAGTTGGTTACATTTTTGCCAAGGTGTATCGGAGAAATGGGTTAAATCTCCTTAGATTTTTATTTACCAAAACAAAATAACCATGAAAAATGTTCTGTTTTACAGTTGTGTACCCTTTAGTGTTCAGATCAAATCACAATGGGATGCATAAAGATTTCTGGTTGTGGTGTGACAATTACTGAAAAGATTCACAAGGTTTACGAACACATTTTGAAGAAACTGTGAAGGTCAGAGGGGAAAGAAAACATGCAAACTAATACCTTTATTAATCATTTTGTATATATAACGTTTTACTTGTGTAAAGATTGATTTTTTTTTGTATTACCTACTCATTGACATAGAAAAAATGCATTCAGGGAATGAAATTAAAGAATTGGTTAAAAGGGCTTTTTGCACCTGTTTGGCTATGTTACTCTTGCTGAATAACGTAAGAGAGCTGCTGTCTCCACAGATATGAGTTGGGGCATTAGCCCCAACTCATATCTGTGGATAATTCAAATGAATAATTCATCTAGCAAGAAGGACACAAGGCTCTGCAGATATGGAGGCTGTACAGATGGGCCCTGAGAGGCATAATCCAGATGGGAAGAGCACAAATTAATCCACATTACCTTCTGATCTGACCTTACACACTTATAGTGAGGTCCACTAAAAGCTGCTCCATTGGTTGGACCATGACTTGTACCTCTTTTTGCACTCCACATTGCATCTCGACCTCATTAGGCACTCGGAAACATGCATCATGTTTTACAAAAGGTTTGCTAGCATGCAAATGCATTCAAAGCCCCACTGTGGAACGCAGGCTTTTATTAAACCAGTCAAGAGAGAGTTAATGTTAAGAGTTTCTTGGCTTTCATTAGACAGAAGCTGCACTAATGGGAGCAAGGCAGCCAGCAGCATGGTCAGCTGGGATTACATGCAGAAGGGATCACAGGGAAGACTCCATCAAAAATGCTGAGGCACCAGGCAGCTCATTACTACTGTAGCAGCGCAGCTACAACTCAGTGGTCCTGGTCTTGCAAGCTAACGCACACGGACAAGCCGAAAATAACACAAACAGATAGACACTCGAGGAACTCCAATGCAATTTTAACTGCCTGCTGCTATGGAAACACATATGTAAGTGTCTTATGCAATCAGTGTTTGTCCAATTCATTATAAAAGCAGTACATTGCGCCTTTGCGCAAGCCAAGTACATTTGAGATTCCTGGAACACAAACACCGGAGAAAGTCTTTCCCGCGCTGACGAGGAGAGAATGAGGCCTGCTCATGTCTGAATGCAGGTGCTATTGTATTGCAGGCAATTTATTTTTATTGCCAAGAAACCGCTAAGCCATTAATCGGGAGAAAGGAAGTTGCTGCCTTAGAAAAAATAAATAAAACCCCCTTGAACAGCTTCAAAAGCTTGTTTGTGTTGCACTGTTCCAGGTAGGCCATAGAAAAAGAATCCAAAAGCCTAAGCACTCGCTGCTGTAGCTGGAGTTTGTGACGGATCTGCACTTTATTTGATCATCAGAATCTAAAATACTTGGACTGACAAAAACTGAAGTGGATCGTAATCAATAATTCTTAAAAACTGAGTTTGAAAATCCGTATGAATCAGTTTTTTTTTTTTATTTGTAAAAACACAAAGTGAGAATTCTCTGCACAGCTTTGACATTTGGACCAAATTGTACTTAGATAAGAATAATAACTCTCATAAGTACACAAGTAAAACCTCAACAAAATATTTGACTCTGATTTTAGGTTTGTGACTCACTGTTTCCCAAAAAATAAAAAACAAACAGCCACAGTCATTAGAAATTGTTCGAAATGTAGTTTTGGACATCTACAGAAGTTCTTCATGGCCACTGGTTAATTTTTTTTCTCCTTTTGAAGAAGTTGATTTGACATTCACTTTTAAACCATATTTAATTTATTCCATTTCATTTGAAAACAAATTTAACTGAATTTAATTTGTGAGGTACATTGAAAACAGCAGTGAATAATAACCAAATCAAACTTTGAAATCAAGTAAACGCAGACAGACACAACATTAAATATGAAACCTAGTGATAAATAAAACATTCCTTTAAAACAGTGACTGCAGAAAAATAGAAATTCTCAATATAGATAGTCATTTTGTGACTTATTCAGGTCAGTTCCTTTTTCACTACAACAATGGATTGAGCCAGGAGCAAATCAGAGCAAATAAGGAAAATCATTAATCTCAGATATGAAGCACTCAGCAGGGAAGCTCACACCTTCACATGTAGGGTTAATTGAATTGGGCTTTTACTGCCTCTGCAGTAATAACTACTCCTCCAAATAAAAAGGAAAATATATATATGTTTTTAATTAAGAACAGTGACTTGTAACAATTTGGAAAAGACCAAACCACAAGGAAAAATTTGACTTTTACAATACATTATTTGCATTTTTCTCCCTCTAACCCATATTACTTCTAAATGATTACCAATTATACCAGTTTATTCAATCATTTGGCAAAAACAAAAACTTAATCAAATACAACAAACTGCTGACAAAATGATTTGGTCAGGTGACAAAAGAAGACACGGCCACTGCTGTATTGATTCTTTGAGTGCAACACTGCACAATATAGAGCTGATAAAGAGAACAAATATATTTTTGGAAAGTTTATTAGTGATGAGTCTCTCCTCTAAGAGAGCCAGTATCCTTTTTGAATTCCAAGATTCTCTCGTGTGGATTTTACACACCGAGTCCAAGGTTGTTCAATTTGGCCTTGGAGTTCAGAAAGTTTCTACTGGCTGAATTTGCCTTGGGCTTAGGGGGTTATTCTATCCACATTAATATTCCCTCCTTCTCCCACAGCAGCCTAACTGCAGACATTGCTCCATTTAATGCTGAAATGTAGCAGAAAACATGAAGAAGATATTTTACTGTCAATCAAATGCTACAATTCAACAAACACAGGCCATAATCTGGAACTGTGCAGGGCAATATGTTAAAGGGACAATTCAGAATGTTTGCAGAGTTGATATCTTACCTGCAGTAGACAGTATATTAGTATAATTGCAGATTATATTGTCCCTGAGGCTAAAGCTGAGGCAGACCAAAGCTGACTTCTCAGAGTTACTGTACATTATACACTCACCTCCCACTATACTTGGTTGTATTGGGTTAAAGCTCTCTGTTACAGCAGCTGTACATATCCAATCCAGCTTTTAAAAAAACAGACTTCGCATCTGCTGTCAAGAAAATGGCCTCTCTCTCTTTAATAAACTCCTTCTCTTCCCGACACGCCGGGTTCAGCCCGTCATCATAACAACGTTCAGGTGTTTGCAAATCAGGTGTCTGGTGGATCTACGTGATTTGAAAACTAGACATAAACTTGCCACAAGAACACTAAGACTTTCTTAAATTTTAACTTGTGGCATAAAAAAAGTATTATGATGGCCTATTTTTGTCAAACTCAGTGGTGTTTTTATTCCATACCCAGCACGATGTGAAGAAACAACATATTCAGCTTTGAAGGCCACACAGCTTGAAAGTACTTTTCCTCCGCTCCAGACAGCAACAGGTTCATCATGGTAAATGTGGCTCTTTAGCATGACGAACAAATAGCTGCTTAACGCAACTACAGTGTAGCTAGCCTTTAGCCGTCACAGTCCTTGTGTGAAGTGACCTCTGAACCAGAGACGACGTCTGGAAAAAAATAAAACATGTCTGGTGGTTCAACGTTAGATAATGGGAAACTTGATATCATTCAAACCTGAGAGAACAAAGGCACCAAATCATTTCTTTCTTTTTTTTTCAGCAGATTTGTTATTTGACATTGGAAGAAAAGATCACAAGTTTGTCTGACTGTCCCAAGCTTGTGTAAGGTATTATCTGTGTATGTATGAGCATTTCTAATTCATTTTTAGCCTCTCGCTGTACTTACAGCTTGACTCTTCACCTTCCCTACAGTCCCCCCCAACACCTTTTTTTTTTAATTTGTTGTTGTTTTTATGCTTTTATCCCCTCGTGGAATAAAAGCAAAAGCAAAGATTTCTGTTCAGCAGCAATTTTGTATTGATGAATGTACTACTAATGCACCTGGGTCCTCTTTCCTTTATGCTACAACAATGTAAAAAAAAAAACAAACACTGGAGTCAACACAGCTTTTTCCATAAAACCAAAAGCTCTCATCCTTGATGGTTGAAATGAAAAGATTTATCAACTTTTTTGTTCATCCACGCCTTCTTCTTCAGACTGTATCTGCTCTCACTGCTCTGTGTCCTAAACCTCTTCCCACTTGTGGTAATTTTTTAATCTTAAATGTTTTCATAACATCAGCGATGTGAACATAAAATGCTCTTTAACTCCAGTTGACAATATCTCAACATCTTTTATTTCTGAAAGTTGTTGAGATACTGACATGTTCAGTCCATATTTTAAAAAGTTGTAGCTACGCCTGTCGCCGTTTGCAAAACTCAGGCGCCACAGAGAGAGCTGATTTCCACAAAGAACACTTTACAGCCTGATTAGTCAGCTACTATGCTGTGAAATTAATAAGCATATTTGCACACACAATCTGCCTTTTTTTTCTTTTCTTTACATAAAACAATGGCTATACAAACAAATGTACATGCTGTTCTTTTTATCCCTTGTAAAAGTTCATAATTAATGTCTGCGCACTGCTAATAAAATTGCTGGTTTGTGCAAAAGAATCGTTCCCAATAAACTGATCCTGAGATTAAGCTAATAACTCAAACTCTGTAAATCTCCACATACACTTGTTTTGTATTTCCTCAGCTGTAACAACTGTATTTCCCCTGAAGCACTGCATCGTGGGAACTTAATGCAGAGCCATGTACGCCGTTTCAACCAGTGGAGAATTCCCGAGCTTGACAGACCTGCCACTCCTGGTTATGGCTGCAAAACTACGACTGTGTGAAGGTGGGGGCAAGGCTTTATCAAGCTGCCAATTATTTTGATTTCGTCGAACAGGATGTCCACTGTGCTGATTTTTCTTAAAACATAAAAAATAAATAAATCCTCCCTGCTGTGTAGTTATAGGCTCAGTTTGAAAAGTTCAAGTATATGTCAGCATCAGATTGTAAGCTGTATACAAAAGGTCATGAGGCAGAACAAACGTTCTTTCTAGTTTCTTTGAACTACTGCAATTATTCCTTATTGCATTGCATTTTTGCTCCTTTTGTGTGTATGCAGCTAACTCTCTTATTAGAAATAACTGAAATACTCACAAAACGTGGCTTTAAAGCTGTGTAACACTGTATTGGCCACCGGTCGATCACATCCAAATCAGACACAGGTTGGAAAGTCTGTCAGTGCTGTTTAGCAGCCCACTCTAGTAATTCAGAAGAAAGAATACATTTATTTCTCATCAGCAATGAATGCAGCTGAGAAAAGATGGCTCAAAAAACATAGCAACAACAAGCATTAGCACTACTAGAATCTAACAGGAAACCCCAGAGTTATAATTTCTTGATTGAGTACAAGAAATAACCAGTTCCCTTAACTTGATGCCTGAACCAATCAAAGGTTTTTAATTATCCATCCCAGAGGAATCTGATCACTGAGCATCACTAACTACTATGACTGAAGCTCAGTGATCTGTGACTCTGTGTGATGTGCATATAAAAGGTGAGAATGACACTTTATCCACTTTGTCCTACCCTTGACCAAAGTAAGCGTTCTGGACACTGTCACTACCTTGTTTGGAGGTTCAAAGATATAACACTCTAATCATGTGAGAACATCTGTCCTTTAAAAATTTGCACAGAGATTGCCGGAAAATCTCCAAGTCTCTTCTTCAAGGTTTTATTAAAGAGGTTCCTGAATCAACCGGTCAAGTAAAGAGGGGGAATTGGTATGGTCATTATGGTTTGTTCCCTAGTGCAAAAGATATAATTTAAAATGAGAAATTAAGTTCATTTTTGACGCATTTTGTCAAAAGGTGCCACAATCAAAAGTAACAATCAAGTCAAGTGTCATGTAACATGAGTCAAGTTTTTCAGTTTCTGAATATTTGAGCCAACTATACAAACTTTAATGAAAGTTTAGCAAAGCGTCACGTCTTCTGCTTCTCCATCTAGCGATTGTTAGCATGTGTCCTCTTGGCACACATGCTAACAACTTAACTTGTCTTTATTGAGCATTGGCTGTCTGCTGTGCTGATTGTTTGACCTTTTACGGCGGAGGTTACGCCTTTTAACAATCCGTGCGAATAGCTTGTTACCCTGTAGGATGCAGATTTCTGGTGTTGCAGTTACAATTCATTTTGGTTGGAAGGCTAATTCCATGTTTGCACAAGCTGCTTCTACGTCGACATGAGAGTACAAACGATTCATCCAGGACGAAACATTTCAACGTTTCAACATAAGTATCGATCTTCTCCTGAGAGATCAGGACTGAGGGAAAGTCAGACACTTTATTTAGCACGGCAGAGGAAATGGATGTTTGGCAGCATGTGAAGGGACAGCCCTAAGTTTCATGTGTGTTTTTTGTGCTTTAATTTTAGGCTCTGTCTATAGTCTCAAACCTTCACTGTGTGTTTTCGGACCGTGGGAGGAAACCGAGACGTTGCGGAGGGAGAACATGCAAACTCCACACACCAAGCTAACTGAAATTAAAACTTGAACATTTTTGGACATCTTGTTTTGGCTGCGAGGTTTTGATAATTTGTTAAAGTGTATTAGAATATTACTTGCAAAAAAAAAAAAAAGTAGATACATGAGTCATTGTCCGAGGACATTTATTATATTAAAGAAAAAAACAGAATGTGTTGCTGGACTGAACTCAGCTTGGCATTATGGTCACAAGTCCTACTTTCACCTCTGAAACCGAGTCACATATTTTTATTTTCTTGTTCATTGCTGCTGTTGACTGGATTCTGCAGCCGTGGAGTAATTCCTAAAGGATATCCTTGTAGCTTGACTTTGTTAAATTAAAACCTGAGTGATACACCCAGGGAGGCGAGCTGCTGCCAGTGTCTCCTGCTTGACATGCAGAAAAGGAATGACAAGAGGAACTGGGGAAATTTGACAGAAACATTCCGCCATCGCAAATTCAGTAAATCATTAATATATTGTATGGCTGTAAATGCTGCTTTCCATTTTAATCTACTTGCGTGGATATGTTGTTTTCTGTAAAAACAATCAGCGACGTGTTTTTGCTTCCCACAAGAGGGTGAAAGACTTGTTTTACTACTGCTCTACATTTGGTAATATTGACGCTTTTTCCATCCTGTGAAAAAATTTTGAGCATAAACTTATTTCAGTGTCCCAAAACCTAGAAATCATGGTTGTAGTGACACTCGATTCAAAAGTAATGTCTCGGGTAAGTCATTTTATAAAAACACTTTTGTGACACATTCAGAGTATTTGACGACAAATGATCATAAAACGGAAAGCACAGCACCACGTATGACTTTCTCGTTTGGATCTACAGAGTTCGACTTCAATTTCTTTCTGACTTTTTTTTTTTTTTCTTGACAGACCAGAACTCTATATTGTGACAATCTGAAATGAACAAATCATAGAACTGTAAGAACTGAGCACTTTTATTCTTCTTCATTCACAAGAGGAAACGCAGCACAGTCCATTAAGTGAACTTTACATAAAGTTTCTCAGTCAAGAAAAGCATTTCATTGTGGCTCCTATGTGTTTTGGTGGCAGCACAAACAATTAGCTGAAATCTGTGGTCTTGATCAATGTATCTTTTTGTGATTGATTCTGCATGAGTTCTGCTGTGGGCTGAAATTTCTAAACATTTTATATTCGGCGTGAAATCGATTATCATATAATCAAGTCACTTACCCAAACAGTCACAACTGCGCGTCTGTATGCTCACCTTCTTGTTAAACCTTAGCACATCCAACCTGCAGAGTTGTGCATACAGTGACACAGTACAGTGACGGAGGGACTGCCTGCAGCTGCTCAAACGTGTCCTCGGCTCTCTGGTTGGGACCTTCCCATGTAATTACACAGCTGTCACGGTGTAATCATGCTAATCTCTGGTGAATCACAAGGAAATGGCACATGCCAGTTCCTCATTAAGAGCCATGCCTCCTCTTCATCTGCTGTGTACTTGATTTATAAACCCGGAGAGATAATCTCCTTGTCTCTGATGGGATATTTGAAAAAAACAAAAAAGTAATTTGTGGAATTTCTTAAATGAGTGAAGGAAAATTTGACCTAAATGGCAGTTCGCTTTGGATTGCTTACGTGGGGTTGGGGGGAACTCTCTGTAGGACTTGTGTGATGGTTAATCCACTGTAGTCAGTTTGCGTTAGAATGCTGTCCTGGTTTTTTTGATTTGGTTTTGGTACAGTTTGCTTGTAGAAGAAAGAGCTATCAGCCTGTATTGATTCAGTGGCAGCTGATGAAATAAGTTCAAAGAGAGGGCATTGAAACAAAGCCTTGTTATCTTACACTTCAGTATAGAATGACAATTCGCAATTAGGCTCATGCTTGCATGAAACCAGAATAGGCAAAATTACCTCTCTGAACCCAACTTTTCAGGTGTTTTCCATAATAGATCGATACATTGGCTTCTTTCTGGATAAGTACAAACAGTCCAGCTGCCAGAATAAATCGTCATTTTGAGAGTTTAACAAAAGAAAATTGTGTTCTCTACAACTGAAATATTCAGCTGTTTCTCACCTTATTCTCAGTTGATGCCTTGTGAGTTTTTATTTAGTTCATGCTGAACAAATTGTTTTGGTACCTCGTGGTCCCAACACGGTGCTTCTGTGTTTCTTGAAAACGGCTCTTTGTCCACTGGAGTAAAACAGGGTTCAGAATAACAAATTGTCTTGTGCAGCAGCTGTCTACCTTTTATGTCCATTCCTCTTCATTCTGTACAGATTTTTCCACACTTTGTCCTGCATGCAGTGAGAGAAGCCATAGTAAAAATAAACAAAACGACAGATTTAGGATCGTTTTTGACTGATTTGCTACTTTCGTTTAGTCTGAAAAGAAGCAATTCCCTTAATTATCAGCTCGTTATAACACATCAAGCAGAATCAGCCAAAAATAGATGCTTTCTTCTGGAATGCTTTCGTACGTTATCATAAAATGGGGCCAGAAGTGAAGGAGGTGCGAAAACACACTTCACTTAAAAATCGAACAGCCTGCCAAGTCCGTTTATTGCAGAAAACGCTTTTTATGTTATTTTCTCTTCTTTTAATTATGTTTATTATCTTGCTTGTATTGGTTACACTTTTTATTATATATCTGGAAGGAGGCTTTATAGTAGCTCTGAGCTTTCTTCTTAACCTGCAATGCACCAAGTGTTTGCTGTGTTTTGTGCCATTTTACTAAATGTATAAACTAAACTAAGTCGTAAGTTTTTAGAATGGTCAAGTTTATATTTTCTTAAACAGAAAATGTGAAGTACAGCAAAAATATTTTTGTCTTCAGTCCCCCTTCTGTTTGTTTTGTTTTTATTTCCAACTTATAAAAACATCTAGCAACTTGGGCACACCGATCCATGAGCAAAGATCATAGGAGAAAATTCATTTTGTACACTTAAAATGTATAAAAAATCGAGCCCAAAAAGTTAAGTGACTATAAACGCTAAAACATTGCATGTTCTATTTCCTGTTGTGGAGGTAAAAGAGAAATAACTCACTACAATATCTTTGGGAAACTGTTGGAGCCCGGAATACTTTGTGATTTTGGCGCTTCATGCAGAAAGTTTGGACACCCCCGGTCTACATCATTTTAACAGTAATATACTCTGATTTACGCCATTGTAGCTCTTGTTGTATGTTGACGCTAATAATTGTGCTAAATTTAGATCTCTGCCCCAGTGTGAAGTCTTCTGCAGATCATTCCTGTCCTGGATTTAGTTTCTTCCACTGCCTGTGGACAGTTTTCAATACTGTAGGCATGAAGTGTGTCAGCGTGCATCTTGCCACACAAGGTGTTTTGCATGTGGGCCAAAGACTTTAATTTTAGTCTTCTCTGACAAGAGATTGCTTGGTCCTCTGTATCGCTTATGGCAAACTGCAGATTTGAATTCTATTGGCTGTGTTTCAGCAATTCAACACTCTCGCCAGTCTTCCTTTCAAAATTGCCTTCAGCACCGGGAGTACAACTAATGTGCAGACCATGCAGGGTTTGTGTTTTTTTTTTTTTTTTTTTTTTTTACAGACATTGAACAGATTACACAGCAGCTAACGCTGATTTTACAGGCAGCCATTTACAGCACATTCTTCCTTTAGTTTAATAAAATTACCATATAAAAGGGCAACAAGAACTAAACTAAAATATCTACACACTTTACTAAACAATTACGATCTTAGGAAAAATGTTTAAAACAAATTATAATTTATTTTTTTCAACCCACAATACTCTCCCATCTTCCTTCAACATATGAGATCTTTTTAGGTCCTCAAAGTCTGAATTATATCATCTGCATAAAAAAAAATGTTCTAGGAAACCTTCTAGACCTCATTCTTTCATGGTAAGATTTTTAGTTAGTGTTTGACTTTGGGTGAGTTGAAAATATTTTCTGACTATGGGTGCAATTGATGCCCAGTTTGATAGGATTCAGGTTAAATTAGTCCAATTAATTTCAGTTGAATACACATAAAAATCAGAGAAACATCCAAATACTAACCATTAATATGCGCTGCTCTGAGGAAAAATGTTATTTTTCTTTACTCTGGGGTAAAATCCAGCTTTTACTTGGGAGTTTCACAATTTCTGAGGTTTTCTTTTTTGTGGTAGATCCAGTACACAAGAAGTCAACATTGAATATTATTATGTAGTCTAGCCACTGTAATCTGTGTGTGTGTGTGTGTGGGGTGATATTAATTTAAATGAGCTCTTGGTTTAGAATCAAAGTTGTAACTCTATCTCAGTTCCTGAGAGAAAATTCTGTAAAACCTGAGTGAAAGATTCAAGAACTTGCATTTTAATTGCATGTATTTGGTTTTAACTGAATTATTGATAATCGTTTTTTTTTTGTTTTTTTTTGCCTTTGAGTTTTGAAATCATTTTGCCTTTTTTGAAGTATATTTCTTTTTTTTCCTCCCTTTTGAAATCTCTTATGTATGTTTGCATGAGTTTACTAAAAAGCAAATCTAGAACACATTTTTGCTCCATTTTACTAAAAGAAGAAAAACAAAATCTAACCAGCAGTCAAAACATTCGTTCTCAGCCATATCTAACTAAATAAGACCGTCTGAATTTACTGCTAGTGGAGTACATATAAAAAATGCAACTGCTGTCTTTGGCCCATACGTACCACATACTGCTGGCTTAAAAACCTCCTGCTGCTACTTTTAGTCTATAGGTAAAGGTGGATGATGTGTGCAGAACCGGATTGACAGCTGCCCCTTCCACACAAAACCGAAAGCTACTAAATGCGAGCTTCCAGTTAAAGGAAATATATAAGGACAAATTTTTATTTACCCGTGTGATGTTGTGCTCTCAGCATAAAGTCAACATTAAAACTCCCTCTCATGCGGGTAGGATGTGGGAGCATATCAGAAATAGACTTAATGCTGATCACTATGCATTGAGTTTGCAGATGGCCTCTTTGCCAGTGGCAAGGCAGAGAATGAAGATGTTTTTGATTTCCTTATTCCAGGAATTTTCTGTGGAAGTGAGGATTAAACGCTGGTGAGGTCTTAAGGCTGGATACCTTTAGGCCAGCTGAGAAGTTAATCAAATGTGCCGCGCAACTTTATTTATGTGCGACGCATGCATTTGGAATGGCAATGTCGTCGCTTTAAACAAACCGCACCTGGATGAGTGCAACTTACTTTCTTTTACAGCCAGTATTTCCCCCTACATTTGTATAATTTCACTTCTCACCATAGAAAGAAGAGTATTCTTCAAAGGACGCTGTATAAATCGATTGGGTAAGACTTCTTTCTATTGCCCCCACCCCACCATAGCAATGTGAACACCAGCTCTATGCATCAGAAATAGACCTCCTTTTCAGAATTAGGAAGGGGGAGGAGGGCTGCAGAGAGTTGAGGGAGAGAGGGGAGAGAAAAAAATGTATGTATTCAAACTGGAGGCCTCGCTGAATTGATGGGCACATGCCGTGGAGCTTTTCTGCGGGGAAATCATTTGCATAATGGGAAAGTGGTTGGAGTTGGAGCTGAGAGCTCTCCTCTTGTGTTGGGGGTGGGGTGGGGGGGCAGTCAGTGAAGGAAGGAGAGGGTTCCTATCAGAGAGAAGGCTGACACTATGTTGCTCAGAGAGGGAGACGCATACAGCTGATAACTTCCTTTGCTTCCCGTCACCTTCATCTGCAAAACAATTTACCAACGGCCTCCGATGTCTGCAGCCAATGTGAAATCATGGCTTTGCTATAAAAAAATATATAAATAAAAACAACCCTGCAGTAGAGCAATCTCATCTTCATTCACCTATTTTAACAAAATGCATTCATTTTAAAAGATTAAAAGGAGGTATATCTAAAACACAAAGGAAAGTAAAAGTTCAGTCAAAAATAACCAATCGTAATACACCTTACAGATCTGCTTACACGCCTGGTCCATTAAGCTAGAAGACCAAATATGGTTGGATTTTTTTCACCATAGTTGCACGGCGCTTTGCTTCATTCCTGAAAGACTTTCAGAAGCGGCCTTGTGATTTCTGTGCACAACACCTGGATCTCAAATAACAAAACAATGAATCTCATTGAAAAGCAACAACAAAAAAATCTTTCATGCAACAATTCAGCCTTTCAGCAACTCAGCAGTGAGCAGAAATATGCGTCTTCTGGGATATGCGTGGGAATAGGTTAAATTAACATTTCATACAGGCTTATCTATATAAGACCAGGTGATACTCATCAGACAAAACCAGAGTGAACTAGAGCAAGAGGTTTCTACTACATTACACACATATTTACTTCGATTTCAAAGTTCCTTCACTTAATTCATGAGAAATTAGTAAAAAGTGGACATCAAAGAACTGACTGCAGAATTGTCCAATTTTCTCTCCCCTCTTTCCCTATTCATCCATAGGTATATTTACCTATGGATGGATGGATGGATTATACAACAATAAAACCATTTAAAAATGGTCAGTGTTGTTCAAGAATTTTTAAATAAGACATTTGGAGACAATCCAATGTACGAGGTACTTAAATGCACCTCGTACACTGGTGCGAGGTGCATTTAAGTGCACTTAAATGCACAACTCATTGTAAATCCCCTGCTCCTCTCCTTGTAAGTGATTTAAAAAAATAAAGTATCTTATTGAAAGATTAAAGAAGGATGCCGTGAATAAAACTGGTCAGTCCATTGTCTTCCATCTCTGTCTCTCTACATCTCTAGCTTTCTGCTTCACTTTGGCCACTCAGACATTAAGTACTGTTTTTGCAATGTTATTGGAAGATAGACTCTACATTTCATTTCCTTTCCAGAGAATTGATAGGATGCTAAACAAAGCTATCACTGTCTCTCAAAGTCCATCGAATGCACTCGTTCTAAACGGAGGAAACACAAGAATGCATTAATGCTCAGAAGCTTAGAGTTGTACCCTTTGCAAAAGAGTAAGCATTAACTTTAAAGAGCATTAATTTGACATCTGTTCAAATGCATTTAAATTCTACTAAACAACTGTAACATTTGATAAAACATTGCATTAGGAGAAAGTCAAGAACAGACTGTGTTCAGTCTTCTGTTACCTGGATAGTAAAGTTTTGAGATTTGTGTTCGAATAACTGTGCAATTTGTGCATTTGTTTTGAATTTATTGTGCTTCATTTCACTAATTTATATTACACAGAATTTTCTGTCTTTTTTATTTGTGCACTTTACAAATAAAATGTACCAAAGTTTCCCTTGAGGCAGATCCAGGATAGATACAAATTTCACACCAGAAAGAGCTCTTGGAGAGCCAAAAGTCAGACTGCAGGTGATTTGGCTGTAAGGCATCAGTAACACCTGCACAGTGTCCTGCAATTTGTGTTAGAATTTCAAATAAAAAAATATTTTAAAAATTATTTCAACATTCTCCTCATACGTGCAAATGTAAAACCCGAAGATCCGACGTGATGTGGCCAAAATCTGTGCATGCACACACTGCCATGCACGTGAAAAATCGCTCGACAGATAAGGTTGGATTCTGTGGACAAAGCATGTAGACTGCAGTGGAGAGAAAGTGTCTCCCTGCATGATTTATAGGTCTTAGGCTGTTTTGTGCAGTGGTGTGATGTATGCCCGTGCTTACTAGAAAGGAGGTATGTAATATACGCTGGGAATTGAGGATCAATCTGAATGATGTTTCAGTCATACATTTTTCAAATGTTTTGGAGGTGCTTTGCTGTTTGCCTGCCAAGAATATCAACTGCTTTGTAGATGCTTTCAGGAAAAGTGGGAGAGAAGGCGCTCCATTCAAAAAATTGGAGAACTGTTGGCACTAGGGCTACGTGTGCTACGTTTATTAAGCCTCCATGTGTGATTTCTTTTTTCAAACACTGAATAATGATGAATTTCTAACCTCCAAGTGAGTCTATTAAGCAAAGAATTCAGGTTGCTCTCTCAAGTTTATTTAAGCCTAGCTCCCCAGTTCATTTCCTAATGCATGTTTTAATCAGTGAGTGGCTACTTCTTCACGCCTAATGAAGACAGTTATTTCTAATGAGAATCCAAATTGTCCAAAGACAAGTGGGATACAGATGGAGGGTTTAAGTTGCTCCTCTGCACTCGATAGCAGGTGAACTCTTAACTCTTCCCGGTTTACTACAATTATCAATGAATAAGCAGCAGAAAGAACTCAGGAATGAAAGTGAGCAGCTATAAAAGCATTCAACGTTTACACTTTTTAAAAGGAGATACACAAAGTATGCTCGTTTTTTTTATGTGATTAGGTAAGAATGATTTTTTTTTTGTCCTGTGCTTCACACACACACACACCCCATCGAATGTAATGTCACACAATAAGCTACAAATCATTTTCCCTCCGCTGTTCTGTGTGTCTGCAGGGATTTAAGCTGCTTTTGAATTCACAACACATGTCGTGAGTCACAACAAAGGATCAGAGGGTGATCACTCTGCACCTTTGTCTTAAACTCCAAGGAATGCAGCCGCCTTTAACGGGATTATATTTGCCTGGGTAACCGATTTAGGTGTTTATTTCTGTCTGACAAATATTGAACGATATTCGTATTAATATTCACTGCAGGAAAAAAAAAAAGTCAACTCGAAATATTAAAGAGAACGGGATATGTAACGTTATGTGTTTGGATAGCTTGTAAGACTGTAACCATCTGAACAACTATTTCTGTAATGAAATGTACCCTGAATATATAGCTATGTATGGAATTTAACATTTATAAATGTAGTACAAAAGGGCTTATATGTCAACATGAATCAAGATTGTACCCTTTGTAAAAAGAGAAATATTTTCAAAAAGGAAAAAAAGAACTAAAATCCGTACTTAAAGATGCCTTAAGTAATTGAAAGTGAACCTCCCTGCTAAGTTACCACAACCAAACTGACCACATGTAATTTAGTAAATAGATGTCTAAATGCTTTTGGGTTCTCTGCTCAAACTTTCTTAATTACACTATGCAAAGTGTTTAAGAGTTAGTCCCTTTTAACATTTTCCTTAAGTTATAGTTTTGGCCGTGATCCCAAAAACTGTCTTAGAGTTGCTTTTGAAACATAATAAAACACTAATCAACAATTAACGACAACACTTAACAAATTGTGTATTTTTGTATTTTTATCACGTAAGGCACCTTGTTGACAAAAAGTGCTATACAAATAAAATTTGATTTGATTTAATGAGGCTTAAAGACGATTTTGGTGAATAGACCAATAAAAGCACTTTTTAAATACTGCTTCAAGCTTGTGTGTTGCTGGTCGGTGGCTACGTCACCAGGCCAGTTTCTTTGGCTTTCGTCACAGTTTCTCCTTCACTCTTCAAACCATTGCATACCGACTCATTTTTCAGAAACGCGTATTGGAAAAGGTATGGCCGTTTTTGTTGACTTGACAAATGTTTACATGACAAAATAAAATATTCTACCTTACTTTTATTAAAAGTGAGCAAATGAGAAGCTGCAAATGTTGAATAGTTACATCTCCCTCTTTGTCATGTTGATTTTGGGGTTGTGTTTATGTTGGTGTCCAGTTGTTTGCTTAGAATATAATGTTCTAAAAGATTTTTGTGGTCAAATATAACTGTGTCTTGTTGCTATTTGAATAAGTCAAAGGTGTCCTTATGTCAAGGTGCAAACCAGCAGTGAACATAAGAGAATTGGCTGCAAATCATCGAGACGATCTTGTGTCCCGTCGGAGTTATAGAAAAGGAGAAAAGGACGTCTCTGCAGCATGGGAGTTGACATAAAGTGCAGTATTCGCCACCATTTTAAATGGGAGCCAGATTTCTAGATCAAACTGACAAAGTGAGCAATCAGGGAAAAAAGAGGTCCCATCTCCACAGAGCTCCTCTGAACTTAACAGGACAGCATTCATCTGTGCAGCACTTCCCCAATCAGGCTTTCATTGTGAAGTGCTGCAAAAGACAGAATTCACCGCTAGATAAAACGGTACATGACAGCCTGCTGGGGGATTTGCCAAAGGGGATGTTAATGACGCTCATACTGTAAGAAAGAAGATGCTTGAATTTATCGAAGAGAAAATTGAGCCATCTGGATACAATGGCTGATAACGTCTGAGAAACAAACCAGGTATTGATCATCTGCTCTTTTTTTTTTTTTTTTGTCTGTGATGGCAGCATTATTTGTAGGAATGATTTTTTTTTTTTCTGTAAAAGGCCTTGTAACACAGATCATGATTGACTTCTAGACGTCGAGAGTCATAGTTCAATCCTGAGTGAAAACTTTTCTGCTGTGTTTAGGACCTCAGGCTGAGTCGAAGGTTTACTGTGTATTTAAAGAACTGCAGCACGGCACCGCATATCGTTTACTCACTTTAACTTCTTCCTGAAGGCAGAAAAACATTCCTGTAGCAACGAGGGAATGCGTTTCCCACCCACCGTGGGTGAGCGTAAACATTCCCGAAGGTAAAAAGTTAAAAACCTCCAAGGAATGGCTGAATCAGGGTTTCTTTGGGTGAAATCTCTGAGATTGATAAAAAAAAAAAGTTTTCTACATTTTTTATGAATCGAATTTAAAAAGAGACAGCATTATGTGAAACTGAGTGAGTTTTACATCATATTATAGTCTTATTCCTTCATTAAAACCATGCCTGGAGTGTTGTCTTGATTCATTCAAGCATATTTGAGAAATCCTGTAATCTCCCATGGCAACCATTCAACTGTGGACAACACCTGGGTGGACGTATAGCGCCGGCAACATGGTGTAGTTCTAACTCTGACCTGCAGTTTCTAAGCTCTTGAGCTTCTGCCTCACAGAGCAACTCCCCCCACTGAGCTCCTTCAGACTAGCCAGTAGCAATTAGCACACACTTAGTGGAATTGCACGTCTGCTGAGCTCATTATACAAGCTATTTCTCATGCAACATAGATGAAAACATTGCTAAAAAGATCAGAGGAGCAATTTGATGACTTCCTGAAAGAGCAAGATTTTCTTAAAGAGACAGAGACTCAATTTCAAGGTATAAAATTACAAAGCAAAATTTATTTTAAGTTATATACACTGCATTTTTATAGCAACTAAAGGTAACATAGGTAGTTGATTGTGCTATAAAGACACTATGTACCTGGAAAGCCCCTTTAAAACATTTAAAAATTGCAATAGGTTCTGCTGTCTTATTATACAAGTACACTTAACATTGCTTGTGTTCAAGTAAGTTTCAAACTTCAGCATGCACTTTATTGGCAAAAAATACTGGGTCACTTACTTTACATACCCAATTCCAGAGCCATTAACTTATCCAAAATGTCTTTGTATGCTGAGAGTTTCTTTAAACCACAGGGCAGAACAACAATAACGCTGGAAAATATCCCCACACCAAACTGCACCAACGTTGACAAAATGCAATCAGACATATATTGTTGTACCGGCAACTGCCACAGCCACACTCATCCGTTGGATTTCCAGACAGAGTGTGACAATACATCATTATTAGCATCTCTCTAGTGCTCTAGAGTTCAGTGGTTGTGTTATGAACACCAGGCCGTCCGACACTTATCATGCAGTTGGTGTTGTAAGCTTGGATGCAGCTTCTCTGCCATGGAAACCCAGTCTGTGAAGCTCTTTACACTCTGTTCTTGAGCTATTCTGAAGGGCCTGTGAGATTTGGAGGTGTGCAGCTGTTGACTCTGCATAAGGTGAGCGACCTCTGCACAGTGTTTCAGCATCCACTGACACTGCCTTTTAGTTTTACATGACCTACCACTTCATGGTTGAGTTGCTGTCACACCTAATTAGTTTCCTTTTTTATAATAACCTTAACAGGTAGCTGCGTGACATTTAGTAGTGAGGAAATTTCCCGATTGGACTTAGTGAACTGGTGAGATTTGGGTGTAAATGTGTATATAAATATATTGAGCTTATTCTTATCTTATGGAAGGGATTGTCTCAAGAATAGTGGGGTACAGTTCAGTCTATGTAGTTTAAAGTAGCTTCACTGCCTTTCCAGTCTCACACACGCGGCAGGTTCTGAAAATACGCTGTGCAACATTTCTATATTTCTTGATGTTTTATGAGATCTTCTGGGGGTCTAAAATAGAAATTCACTCAGTTTTTCTTTCCTGTTGCTTTCTTGTACTGTGGTGTCAAAATCTTTACCGTCAGATCCTTGTGGACACGAAGTATCATTTCTAGGAGCTGTAGCTTTTCTTTTCCACACTAATATGGACAAGAAAGGAAAAATCATGCACTTGTCATTTAAATGCAAAAACAGCTTTTGGTGTTTTTAAAAACATTGTTTTCAGAGTTACCATGTGTATATAAAACTAAGGCTATGTAGAGTGTTTTTGGTCTACTACTACTATGAAAAATTAATCAACAAATGTTCAATGGTCATTTTTACATTTTTGTGTCATTTTAGGTCTTAGAGATAGAAATTTAAGACAACCCCTGAAATGTGCCTTTAGACTCAATTTATTTTCTCACATACAAACAAAAAAAAGGGCACAATCTCAAGCAGACATGAGCAAGGGACATTCTTGAACTGAGCTAAACAACAGCGGAAAGGCAGGATCTTAAATATCTGGTGAAACAGGTGAGTGGCATAACTAAGACAGGGAAACACAAATGGGTTCAATGAGCTTAATCGTTGGAAAAAAGTAGCTGAGCTGAGGAACGCAAACCAAAAAGAGAAATAAGCCAGAGAACAATAAAAAAAAATACAAATACACAAGAAGAATCACAGTAAGAAAAACATACCATTTAGTAAACAAGGAAATGAACAGAAAACCCAAGAAGCACAAATGAAACTGATGAGGATGAATAAGTAAACCAACACAATGATGCAGGAACATGACAAAACCTGATGAGGAACGAGTAAATGAAACTGACAAAATATGAAAAAACTTGATTTAATTAAACACAACAGAAACTATTCAGGAAGGGGGCACCACAGTAACTTATAACAGACCTACCAAAAAGAACTAAAAATGCAAAAACTGTTAGCGATGAATAACCAATAAAAAAACCAATACACCCAAGAATCACAACAGGCTTGTAAACTACATTTTTTAAAAAACAAAATAGAGGCATTTTCCTTTAGATGTTTCGTACCACTGTAACATCTAAACATGGACAAGAACCACAAGCATTAGATAAAGGGCCTAATATAAAATCTTTATAATTAATTTATATGAATATCATGGATTTAAACTTTTTCCTGAATATTAGTCATGAAAAAAACACATACAATAACTACCAAGAGAAATAAATAGATTTGCTTTGGTCAAATTCATGGATGCAAAATTGAAGAAGTTTAGGAGAAACTTCTCATGCAATCAATTCAATTCTGTTAGAAAATACTTTATTATAGGGAATTTACACAACATGCACAAATGAAGAAGTACAAAGCTGAATTGGTGCCATTGTGCAAATTGGGATAGGAGCAAATTAGCCCGAGAGGCAATTAAAATATGTGTAAATATATGAAAATATGCTACATATTTTAATATATTCCTACATATGCTATCTGCATTAAGACAGATGACAGAAAATGAGACATTTTTACTTTTATCTCATTTGTTTGTTTGAGCTTTTCAACTTTTGTAAAAAAAAATAAAAATAAAAATTCAAATGATGTTTTGAATTAAATCTCCGCTTTAAAGCTCCACTTTATAGCATTTCCAACATTCAGAAACAAGTGACTCAGCCGTATCCCACTGTGGCGTGTTTCCGAGTTATTTACTGAGTTGCTAACTCTAATGATGCTGTTTTGCCAAGTGATACAAACACTTTTTGTTCTGATTGAGGGTGGCTGACGTTATTTTTATACAGAGCAACAACGAATACTCTCATTCTTCAAAAAGCGACAAATAAACAACCATATGACAGATGTCTCTTTGAAAGTCAAAAGTTATCGGATTGGTGTTTGAGGATTTCTTTATTTTTGTCACTGTACAATTGTCTTTTTGCTGTTTAGGTCTTATTATTCTGACCTTATAAAGCTCTCTTTGTTTCTCACCTTGGCCTACAAGTAGAATAAAAAAATGCTCTTTAACCAAACCAGCAAGCCATACTGGTTGTCTCCACTTGCCAAGTTACACCTGGTATAAAATCCACGATCCTCTTCCAGACGTTGTTGAATCACAAATTGAGAAACCTTTCAATCACATTTTACTTCCTTGTACATACTGTAAATAAATGCTTTAGTATTTTTGTCTTGCTTTAGCAAAAAAGCAACAGATCATCTGTGAAGCAGGAAAACAACTATAAGCTACTGGCAACTCTTTCAGTCGTGATATTGTAATTTCACGTTCACATCATGCCTTACGGTCTACGACTGAACAGAAATATGATGAGCGCGTCCTCCCTTTGCCGCTTCCTCCAACATTTAAGTGCGCTAGCATTAATTTAATGCATCGCCTATCTAATAATGTAATCCCATAAGATTTTCTGCTATTGTAATTTTGCCCCTCATCACCTCAGCGCTATAACGCACGCACACACCCACCGGCCCCAACTCCCAGCAGCTCAAACCGCATCGCGCACCAAACTTTCTCATTTCGGCTTTTACAACCGCAAACTCTGTGTGAGAGGCAGCGCAGGAGGCTTGGCAAGCTGTGAAGAGTGTCTGAGTCCCTCCTGGGAGATGTTAGGGCTGCGGTCTGAGGCGCGCGCTGTACGCCGAGACGAAAAGTGCACAAACAAACATGAAACGCTTTGCCTGGAACCGGTTCCTTGCCGAATCGACTGTGTTTATTGGTCACGCGTGGAAAGCTTTCCACGCGTGACCTTCCACGCACGACATCATCCTTGCTTACTTTAGCAGAAGGAAGAGGTGGTACATGTACTGAAAAAGCGGTACACTGACAACTGCACATATCACAGGCACCCTCGTATCTCAACAGAACAAATTAAGTGGAATCTGTCTATTATATGGGAAATAGGCTGTAAATTACCAGCAGGAATGAGCTTTGAGCTGGGATACATCCTCCTGACTTTTAATATGCATTAGATAAGCTGATTTTGACATTTTATTAATAGGGGACCTGTCAGCAAGGGGATACAGGCTTCGTTATTTAATCATTGTTACATTACTATGGAGATTGTGTATCAAATAAGAAAAAGAATTACTCAATGATCAAATTTTTATGACATTGCTGTATTAATCTGTGTCAGACAGAAAGAGGGTGTTATTGTGGACTCTGTATATTCAGCCTGCAGGTTTGCATACAGATCAAGAGGTTCAGTTGGATGACAGTTTATATTTATATTTGATAGCAGCAGCAAATCGAAACTTCCCTCAGCGATCGGGAGGTACTTATTTATTAATATTTACAAAAAACACGAGGTAATTAAGGAAGATGCAGGGAAGAAACAAAATGCATCAAGATCGTGTTGGACGAAAATCGTGTTCTATGTCGGATGGAGAGATGCAGAAAATGCGTTTTGATGTTCGCATCATGAGTCTGAACGGTCTATTAACCTGATTTGCAGCGCTCTGTCTTAATAACCCGGGTCATTACAATTCATGACATGCAATGAGGCTGGTTCTAATCGGCGAATCTTCTCAAACCTGGATATGATGCAGACCAGGCGAATAAACGGCAGTTTTAGAGAATTTAGCTGTTTTTTTCTAACAAGCATCCAGGAGTGGCACCCAGCTCAGTTTGCTGCATATGACTTTGAACATTCTTGCTGAATTCCTAAGCTGCCTGCAAAAGGTTAGGGTCGCAGTTACAAAATCCTTTCAGAACGCACACCAGGGTGCTGTTGACTAAAATTGGGCTCTGGGTTTACCTGCAAACTCAACTGAGGATGCTTTTAAACTGTAAACACTTGGGGGGGGGCAGAAAAAGAAAATGTCTCAGGCATTTTAATGAAATCCCAGAAAACGACGTCAAGCTGCGAACAGAAAGGCGTTGCATGTCTCCTTTATGTTTACTAAAACATTTTAACAATAGCTAGAGTTACTTACAAAGTTTCCACGCCGTCTTGATCCGGTCAGGTTTCTTGGTGTGGACAATATGACTTACGAGTCATTGGGTGGCACAAACACTCATTTGTTGGGGGCATGAACTGTTGGTTCTTCTTTCACTTATTTCTTTATTGTGTATTTTTTGTGTGCAATGACCGTAAAAGCGTTGTGATTGAATCACACTGGTTCCTTGGGAACAGTGTGCACCTTGCAACCTGGAAGACGTAGGTGCAACTTCAATTTTCTTCTTGACACGTGTCTTATGGGGTATCATCAAGGCACTTAACCCCAAATTGGATCCCAGGGGGATGAGAGAGGTTATGGACAAACACTGTGATTTGAAAAAAAAAAAAAAAACTTAAGTTATCTGTCACCTGAGCAAGTTTTTTTTCTTCTTTATTTTGTTTTTCTGCCCTTGCAGTCGACGAGTATCCCCGTGTGCCGAGTAGCTGTCCACTGCTTGCTGTTTTGAAAAGCGAGATTAGCTTTTCGCACCGTCTTTTATCCCACAGACGATGCACGTTACGAAAAACCATACTAAATTCAGCTGTTTAAATTAAACGTACTTTTAACAAAAAGTCACGCTGACGTCACATAGCAACAGCCGTATGGAGGCAAAAATTTTGACTTTCAGCTCTTCTTCGTTTCTGAGTTGAGCAAGTGGAAAGTTGTGTGTCTATGGTTGTAGAGTCACTCCTCCCAACAAACTCGATAGCAATTTCCATACACGCTGGCATTTGTGCAATTACGTTTTTACTAATTTCTTAGACAACATTTCCACTAATCTGTTATTGCTCATCTGCTTATGTGCACCGATATTTCGTCTGTCTTTTTCAGTGTTCAAGACACCTGCACATTATGTACATTTTTGAAAAAGTGATCTGATTCAGTTGCACATCTTGAATCATGAGTCCGTTTATAATATCTGTACAGCATATTATTATTATTATTATTTTTGGTATTATTTTTTTATACATTGTTTTTAACACTTTTAGAACCATTGGTGTCCATTTGCATCTGTTGCTGTTGTTACACTTGAATTTCTTATTTGCAGGAGAATTCTGTTCTACTTTATTCAAACATTTAAAGCATGTCTTGTTCTTAGGGCAGTTCACTAGCTAAAACAGCATGCCCTTGTGATGTCAAAATTGGGAAATTCAGAAGAGAACGTTCCTTGGCAATCGTACAAGTTAACAAAATGATGTTTAGGATTTAGATCTGCAGAGTCCAAGGTGACTTAGCTAATGTGTTTAGATGCGCAAGCACGTCCCGATGTGACTGTCATGCACGGTGCACAAAGTCACACTTTCATCATACGATTAGTCTTATAGTTGGCAGTTCAGACTGCCTAAGTTCATTTAGAACGATCATGTCTGAAGCCTGGAAATGCAACCCCTCATGTTCTTCCTTCTCTTCTCCAGAGATCACAGGGAAGACAAGATAAGAGGATGTACTGTCGAGTTGTTTTTGCCCCATCTGCAGAAAAAGTTATTCCTTGCAGCCGCTGTTTCGCTGGTAAATATTCTAAGAAATCAGCTTATGTGGATTCAGTTGCAACAGTAAATGTGATTAGGATTCAGGTGGTTTGCTCTACTTTTGCCACACACACACACACGCCCCCACACACACCCCAGCTTACCCACAAACTCGCTCCACCATGCAGCGAGTCCTTGTTTATTCCTCGCTCTTGGGTTAAATTAGGGAAATCATAGAGAGCAGAAGAGGCTTCATTAGTGGTTCGGGGTTGATGAGACTCACTGATATCAATAATCAATCGTGAAGCTCGATGCTATAAACTAGTCAGTTAAGTTCGGGTGCAAATCGATGCGATGATGAAGCAGCTTGTCCCCTGGCCTCGTTGTGTGGCTCAGTCTGCTTGGTGGAGACTTTCCTCAGCCGGACGTAAACTCTCACAGCACTGGTCACTCTGCAGACGGGAATTATGCTCCAGGTGGTGCAGCGGGATGTTGGGAAAACCTTCAACACGACAAACTACAATGTTACAAATAAAAACCCCTTTGTGAAAACAAAAGGTGATTTATAATGCACTCCTGTGATGGTTCAACTGCGCAGTTCACATTCAGTTCAGCTAAGGCTTAAGGCTTTCGCAGCAAATTGCGGTTTTTCCCTCCCCCCCCCCCGCCACACCGCACACTACTTCAAAGTCTGCAGAAGTGTTTGTGTGTACGCAGCGAGTTTACTCTCCTGTTTCCTTCTTGCAGATACCGGAGAGCCAATAAGAAGGTGTGTTTATCCTGCAAATGCTTCTAGAAACACTTTCACCTAATGAATAACAATAGTACCCCCCCCCCCTTCACTCCCCTTCCCTCTTGTTTGCAGGGAGACGTTTTCAGATTTTCATATAAAACGCTACAGTCAGGAAACGTCCTTCAGCCAACAAAGGAGAGCTCCTTACAGGGGCGTTGAATTCTTAATAATTTATTTAATTGAGCTTGTTTGTATTTGTGTTTCAGAGTGAATATAAACGGGAGTCACACACAGTCGAAGGCGTCCCAGTGGTCCAGCTGTGTGACCGGACTCAAGTACACGGCGGACTGCTTTGACCTTGCTACTTAGCAGACGGCAGGAGTCTCTGCCTGGGTCTGCTGCTTTCTGCTCGGTGTGTAAATACTTGTATCATATTCTTGGTATATGTATGTGTATGATTTTACACTAAGATGAAATCTCTCTAGAGAAGCCACTTACATGGACTTGTTTGACTCTGTTGTTTCTGTTTCTCCCTGATGTCCAGCAGCTCGCCGCTGACCGAGCTGCTCGTCAAAGAGCTTTGCTGTTGCTATGGCAGCTAACTCTGAGCTCTTCGGCTATTATTACAGGGTGAGTTCAATAATTTGTGTTGCATCTGGGAAGTTATTTATGCTGATAATTCCCTTACTTGTTGCAGAAATACCTCGTATCATTTTGAGCTTCCTGAAAATGTAAATCAGGTAGTCAGACCTATTCTGTCTTTTTTTAGTTGAATTTAGCTTTTTAAAATAACTTAAAGAGAAAATATTCATATCAGTGATATATAACAACTATGCTAAATGGTTGATAATCTCACAGAGTCTACCCATCTCTCTTGGAGAAAAACTAGGCTACAAATTGAGGATAGAGAACATTTGTTTTCTCTCTTATCTCTCTATTTTTTTTTGTTTTTTGAAAACTATGACTTTATAATTTTTCTTAGCAGCATAGTAACTACCACAGTCATTCTGGTCTTCTGCTGACTGCTGCTGAACAACCATTTCATACAGATACAGGGGTGTGTTCAGTGCAAATATAGATGTGTGCTTTTTGGTCTGCGAGTGGCAACATTTAATTTTGCTGCTAAAAAATATTTTAAAAACATGATATTAATATTAATTTTGTTATTAACAGGGCCCTCGATTTTTTTTATTTTTATTTCTATAAACCCCAAAATAACAAAAAAAAAAACTATTTTGTGGGGGGCCCTCTGTCGGCCAGGGGCCCTTGGAATTGTCCTAACTTTTCCCCCTGTACAGCGCCCCTGCTCAAGAATCACACATAAACTGAATTTCTCTGGCCACTTTTTAAAGCAGCATGGCAACAACTTATGAAATTGGGGAACAGAATAAAATTAATCTCTTAATCTAAACTGACAAAGCTTTGGTTTTGGTTATGATGTGCATTCTACTTGCCGGTGACCTTATAGTCGGAAGACGTGTGGCATGAGCGTGCCAAGTTCAATTGTGCACAACAAAACGGATCAAACTAGTCCGTCTTTAGCGGCATTACTCAGAATTTCCCCTGACTACGAAACTGGACACGGTCTAAGCGGATTCACTTCTGTCATTTTCTTTGCAGCAACGTGTCATATTACACTGGAACCATTTGGAACATTGTATTTTTTTTTTATATCCACACTGCAAAATCACATTAAATTCCCTGTAATTTTGGGCAGGGTAATTAAGTAATTTAAATAATTAATCTTCAAAACTTATTTAATTAATTTCCCTGCTTGTTCTGATGTTCATAAAAGGATTTTTTACAGTCAAAGCGTCTATTTTTTTTTAAAAACTAGCTTATATTTCATTCTCTGAGAATGTTCTGACCTGTTCGTTCATATCATATCTTGCATTGATAAAACGACATGGTTTTCTGTTAGGAATTGAAGGTACAAAATTATAGTTTTTTCTATAATCACCATGTTTGATTTTCTGGTACGATCTAAATTTGACAGCAACAACCATATCAATTTCCTACCATTGAAAACTGCAGCGTCCTACCCTCTAAACATACCATGACTTAGACTGGACATCCTCAAGATACAACAGAAAAAGTTCAGTCTATTACGTAGCCACAATGCTGCCAACCTTACAAGACATCGGTCCGCAGAGGTCAAAGCTGTTTTGAAAAAGGGAACAATATCTAGCTGGTAGGTTTAACGTTACGGCTGAAGTTCAACCCAAACACGGGAAAGGGACAGAAAGAGGATTTAAGCCAGATTTAACATGGTTGTTGGTTTCAGATGGGCTGAGCTGGGGGGTTTTCAGAAACTGCTGATTTATTGATTTTCTCACACAACCACAGGTCAAAAAAAAAAAAAAAAAAGAATAGGAAAACCTCCCCACCCCCAGTGAGAGACAGCTGCGTGAATGAAAAGAAAATGCAGTGTTGATGTATGTTGTAAAAGCAACAACAGGTCAAATGTTTTATTCATAAGATATGTGAAATGCCATCTGAAAAAAAAAAAGAAGTAATTTTAAGCAGACGGGCAAAGGCAGCAGAAGATCAGAAAGGGTTCCCCCTCTCTGTTCCGGTAAGAAAAGGAAGCTGAGGTTACAGTTCGCACAGGCTCGACAAAGTTGGACAAGAACAGATTGGAAAAACATCGTCTGTACTGATGAGCCAGAATTTGGTAGAAACAGCATGAAAGAGTAGAGTCATGCTGCCTCTTGGTAACAGTTCAGGCGAGTGGTGAGGGTGTAAAGGTGTGAGGATATTTTATAGGCACAGTTTAGGACACTTAGTTTGGCAAACTAAGCATCACTTAATGCAATAGCCTACCTGAAAATTGATGCTTTGTACCAATCAATTCACCAATGAAACATTTGAAATGATTTAAATGTTTCATTGTTTTATCGTTGAACATGACTATAAGTTCACTGTTCGTCAGTGGCCTCCGACGTCATCAGAGATTAGTCCAGTGGAGCACCTTCAGGATTCAATCATGAGGTCAAACTACACAAAATGTCTAATCTAGATTTAAGATCATCATTTCCACCACATCAGAACAAATTGAGCCAAAAACTGTACAAAAACAATACTAAAGAAAAATAGGAATCTCAATTGTTTTTTCAGAAATAAAGTAAAGGTTCACAAATCCCAGCCTGTGTATTTTTAGGATTTAGAATTTGCCTGGAATAATCCAGTTATCCAAGTTTTCGTCTCCTCTCCTCTAGCAGAAGGACTCCATCTAAGATGGTCCTAATACCAAGAATAACTCTGAAAATCATCTTTTCTTTTCACAAATGGAATAAAGGCTTCCTAGAGAGAGAGAAAAAAAGCTGTCCAGGCTGCAATCACATGCTGAGTTCTGCTTCTTGTCAAAAGCAAGCACTGAAATTGTCCTTTTTCTGTTTTCATTGCTACCTTAACAAAAATTACTTCAGATTAGGCAAGTCAAATATTTACGACTTTGAATAGTCAAAACTGGACACTACAAAATTGATGCTGTTGGAGAGTTTGAGTTGTACCATTTTGTTTCAGTTTCTAAAAAGCATTTTTTTCGTACGATTTTCAGATCTTTATTTGAAATTTCTTTTTTTTTTTTAAAAAAATCCACTATTTTCCTTCCAATTCATAGCAATGTGCTCCACAATCCAGGTCTGTTGAATTAAACTCCAATTGAAAACAGCGTAGTTTGTAATTTAAATGTGAAAAGGTTCAGTTGGCATGTGAGTTTGTGCTGTGTACTTGCATGGGCAACTTTGGCAGTCCTGCTGTGTCCTGAGGCTTGAGCAGCGGAGTGCGGGTATCTCTGCTGGTAATCATCTGTTTAAGTGCTAATCAGGACTCCGCTGATTTACAGTGTGCCTAAGTGTGCTCCTCTCGCCACTCAATCACGCGGACCCAACAGAATACAGTACGGCAGCTGTTGAGACAACCGCCCCGTCTCTCCATTAGTTCAACAAGAGCTATTCATTAATTTATTTATCTAGGTTCTCGCAGGAACAAGGCCATGGAGATACAGCAGAGGGAGCTTTTTAATCAAAGCTGCAAGCTCCTAACCGGCTGACTAATGTACAGTGATGCGCGCTTGTTTATCCGGGCCACAGCTGCCAGAGGGCAAAGGGACAAGGGGATGCGTTTCTCCCCCCCCTGTGATTCTCTCCCTAAACACTGAAAAAAAACGAAGCCGAGGAAGATTTTGAACTTTTCCCTAACAAGACATAAAGCAAGTGCCGGCTGCAATTAGACTCCGTCTGGATTGAGGACGATTAAGTGCGGTTTTGGTGTCCCCCCCTGAGGATTTCCTCGACGGGGTCGAATTAGAAAACGGGCGCAAAAAAAAAAAAAAAAAAAAAAAAAGATTGATGAGTTCAATGTTTTCCAAATGAGCAGCCTTATACACATAATTACATCACGGAAATGAACGGATCATCGTGATACAAACTCGGGCGAGGGACATGCTAATTGCTCATCAGATGGTGAAGGCTGTGGCGTCGGCTGCCTCACAACCGCAGCGCTCGCTGTAAGGAAAGGAGCCGGGGAGGGGCTTCTGCTGAGCAGATTAATGTGATCCATCTTCCATTCGTCCATGCTTGTTATTCCATATTCACACTCCAAGCCCTGTTATCTCTCCTTACAGTACGCACAAGTCACATTGATGTTGTTTATTGAAGCTACAGAGCACATCCGCCGTCAGACGTTTCCCGTAAACGTGAAGAAATAGCAAATATCTTTTGTACTTCCTCTTCGTAAAACTTGTTTATTAAATAACATGTTGTGTTATTATTAATCCTGTTCACAGGCTTATTTTCAGTTTTACTTCTACTGTTGACCGTGAAGAGGCAAAGGAAGACACTTTGAGACTGACTAGACATCCGTAAGTGATATTTAGTGGAGCAATATTGAGGATAATGACATGACTAATTTGAATAAATCCCCTCTCTATGATATGGGAGCTATAATTAGCAGAGGTCACAGAGTTTCATAGAGTGTTGCAGCAGGCATGTTGCGTTAACAGGAGTCTAAACACACAATTTCAATTATTGTAATGTCTTAGAAACGACACAAGTTTTCAACATTTTGTGAAATATATGAGTCTACATGAAAGAAACCTGTTACATAAGGTGTTTCGAAATGAAAAAGTGAAAGTTGAGTGTCAAAACAGGAGACTTAAATATCATGTTTTTATTAAAATTCAGCTCCTTCTCTGAGCGTTTTCAGCAGTAGTTGCCCTTAAAGGAACTGAAGGCTGTGTGTACAGTAACAAGCTTGGCTTGAGAACTGTGTTCTTCATTGCACTGCTAAGGTGGTGTTGTTATGGTGCTGCTACATAATTTTCCAGTTGCTTAATAGTAAATCTTTTCTATATACATATATATATATATATATAGAACCAGTTACTTTACTATAGTTTGCATTCATTTAACACAACGTTTTTCCCTGCTTCAGCAGCTGGAGCAAAAGAAGAATACCATGTAGGCTGAATATTTTCAGGCTTTCATGTATCAGCATATGTCTCCTCTCGTCTCGGATCTGATGTCCTTTTCTTAATCACCTCTCCCAGGTCTCCATGGCGTCCCATCTGTCCGTTAGACTCCTCATACACGGTGCCAGTCACATTTTCTGGCCTCCTTATCAGTGACACCACTTCAATCTAGAGGAATGAGCCAATATTCCAGCAAAGTATTGTGAGAAGCTTGTGGAACAAAACCAAAACCACCTAACCGAAGTCCAGTTTTTAAGGCAATATTAACAGCACTTATGAGAATTTCTGAATCTAAACAAAGAAAGACAACTTCCTCCCCCCAAAATGCACAGCAGTCATCAGTGAACAAGTCTGTTTGAAAATTAATCTTCATGTACGGCGACCGTTTCTGCTTGTGAGCTCTGGTTAGTGGTGGCCCAATAGTAGGTTCATGCACAACAAGCCTCTGGAGGATCCTAAACCTTGAGGTTCCAGAGGCACCAGCAGCTTCAAATAACTATTTGCTGCTTTGTAAGGGCCTTTTAGCAGCTGCTCTCTTAATCTGATGAATTTGTCTAACAGAAACCTTCCTCATTATGCCTTTATCTGCACAAACCCATCTTTGTTCTGAATCAGCCACAAATCTCTTCACAGTACAATGATAGTTCTTCAGTTTTCGTTAAATATCTAATGTTTTCATGCCTTGTCATACGGCACTACACTATCTGATGATCTTCATCTGCAGAGATTCTTTCTCTTTCCCATATTGCTTGAAACCTGTGGCCTGCTTAATAATGTGGAACATCCTTCTTACGTAGATTTCCTTTAACTGAGCTCACCTGACAAACTAATCAACCCAGGTCTCTGCAATTCATTACAGTGATTCAAAGAGCCCTGAGACACAATTCCACCTATGAATTTAATAGCACAACAAAAAATTTATCTTTATGACACTTAAATCCAGTTTGCATAATAATTTCGAACACAGTGTATATCTCTCCAACGATGTTCTTCAATTTGTATTGTTATTACTATTACAGCTTATTTTAAATTATTATTATTACTGAATTTATCTAAAATGGAATAATCCCTTCAACTCAATTCCAACCAACTCTTATGATGTTTTGTGTTCTACAGATTTCCGAAGTTTGATCCACTTGGTTTGCTCTAAGTTTAATGTTCAATTCATTGATCCAGGCTTTGCACAACCATCTGCCCGTCGAACCTTTAATATCCTTATTCTGAAGCAATAGTGTCAGAATTGTTTAGTCGTTTTTTGGCAGTAGTGTGCTGCTCAAATCTGCAGAAATGGATAGCAAATCCCTTTTCCCTAACCTTATCTGATAGCTGTCCTGCAAACCTTTCACCACCCTCCTCCTGCATTGCATATAGACCGTATAGCCTCTGGCCTACAGCACAGCCATGTATTTTTTTCCTTCCTCAAATCCCACATGAATAAGTTAGTGTCCAGAAAGGATGATCTAGATCTCTTTAGATTTCCTCTGGGATGCCCGGTCTTGCCTTTTTGGGACGCAGTCCATTTAAAGAGGCTGGATGAGACAGGATTCAACCAGAGGTGGGTTAAAATTACTGAGCTAAAGTGAGTGAAGATGACTGTAGATGTGGCAATAAAATTGCCTCTAATGCGTTTGCTCTGCTAGCAGGAGAGGAGAAACTGTAGTGTTGATGGAGGCTCAATGTGGCAATGGGGAGAGAATGATAATATAAATGCTGTATTTAAAAGGGTCAAAAGCCTCCATGGGGAATGCCTTGAACGCTAACAACACAAAGTTTTTCAAAGACATACAAGGAAGTCAGGAGCAGAAAGGAACATCTGCGACTCTGAATGTGGGATGCCCCAAAATGTGTCCCTAACTCTAAATTGAAATCGCATCCTCCGCAGCGCTGCACCGCTTTAAAAGATAGTTTTGCTACAATATTTCCAATGGTAGATAAACTTGCCGACAAATTGCTTTTCTGCGGACAAGGACATAATGTAGATGCAGTCATGTAAAATAATGGGGTGTATTCAGTCCTGCTTTGTCTGAGCAGCTGCAAGAGCAACGCTGCAGGGCTTGAAGCTAAAGGAAAGTAGCAACAAACCACAATACAGACTCTGTGGTGACTTAGTTAGCCTCAAAGGCATCTCGGGTTCAAGTTTTCACCAGGTCTGCTAAACTGTTCTCAATATGCATGTATCCGTGTTCTTATCTCACCATTCAATAACATATGTTAGGTCAAATGCCCTCTCACAATTGCACTAAACCCACCCACACTGCTGCAAGTATTAGAAATTGAATAAATTGAAAGAAGCTAAAGAAATACATTAATAATGTCGCATTTTTTCTGTATTTTATAACATATAGCTCCAAATAAATTGTCATCAGAGTGAGGTTAGTTATAAATTGGTTTCCGACCATTTAAATATTTAACATTCAGTTTCATTAGTTGCAATCCTTAAATAATCACTGGCCACCCTTCAGCCAAAGTTAATTGCCTCATAAATTGTTGCTGTCAGTCATTTGTGCCAGCGAATCAGTCACAAAATGCTGCATAGAGACTGATTTGCTTGGCTTTCTGTCTCATGTGTGTGTTGTGGTGCGTTTTCTCAACCAATTTTTAAATGGCACATCAGGAACGCAGAAAGTTAGCATAGCCAAACAAAATGAAAATCACACATGCCACAAACGCCTGTTCAAAAATAAGAATGGGCCGTAGCTGCATCACTTACAGACAGAGCTGGAAACACTGAATCCTTTTTGTAGGAGGATGATCTAATGTTGGCACTCGGGGTCAGTATTTTTCAACTTATCTTTGGGCCATTTTATTTGTGTTTCATGTAGAAAAGTTACATTAAGCATAGAGGAAGATGGATCCAGTGGGAGGGAAAAGTGCAAGACGAGGTCAGAGGGGCAGAAAAACAGACCATTAATTCTCTTGGGTGAGAGGCGCACCATGGTTCGTCTCTCTACCTACATTATATGGCAGCTCTGATTATATTTAAAGGAATAGTTCAGGATTCTTGATGTAATGTTAAGTTAAAAGGTTATAAGCAATCAATGTTTCCTGCAGCAGATTGGTGTCTTCATTTAGCACAGAGTTGTTGACAGTAAAGCTAACAGTCTGAGAGGGGCCAAGAGCAAAACAGCCTTCTAATGACAACTCCGATGTTGAAAACGTCAATGCGGTTTATACGAATGTTATTTTCTGAACCTTCAATCTCTGCGTTTGCACAGAAATCAGACACACTTAGAAGAGAACCATAGAAAATGTTTTCCACCAGAGTAACTTCATAGAATAGTGTTTACTTAAACCACCATATTTTTTTTTATTTTCCTACCACATTTTAGCTTTTATGTCACAGTTACTCTGACAGAAAATGATTTAAAATTGCATTGTAGTGGAGCCCAGTATCCGCGTGGGCAGGAATATTCTAAAAACGCATATACCTGTGTATTTTAACAGCTTAAACACCAAATGAAGAGTTGCGCTAATTCACGGTACGCTAAATGAACGCTTTCCAAACACAGGCTGATAGCATGTCGAGTAGTATTGCACTTGGTTATTTCAGCTTCCCAAACTGCATGTTCTTTCATATGTTTTAGATATACTCTAAAAAAAAAAACCCCATACATACTTAACTATTTTTGTTTTTAGCTACACATAAAAATCCCTCAATAGGCGGGGGTCCACTGTACACAACAAGCTCTAAACTACCATTGGCTTTTAAAACCAGTTTAACGTTTTTGAGATCTGAGTTTTTAAATGTGTTAGAAGTCCAGTTTGATCGTGATCTCTCTCATGCTAGCTGTTAGCATTAGCCCAGAGCCTACTTACCTGAATTAATACTTAAGAAACCAAGAGATTCATTCAATATATTGTGAACACCCCCTTTAAGATAAATATAGGAAATAATTGTACAATATTTTTATAATATCAAGACGATATTTAAAAAAGACCAGTTTTTGTAGCTAATGTTTTTCAGCTTGCTAATGTAGCTGGAGTCTATCCAAGTAGCCGACTGGCAAAAGGTTCGACCCTAAACAGGACAGGTTGTCAGTTCAACTTAAAGATGTCACAAAGGAATTGAACCTAACATTTAGGGTTTCGGACTGTGCAAGGAAACTGATACACCTATAAAAAACAAGCTAATCCATTTCAACTGAATTTTTTACATCGAAGCTCTGGGGGTTCTTGCACTGTATCGTCCAGGTGTTTTTTTTCCTTTCTGTTTTTTTCATTCTGGACACAGGTTTTTTGATACATCTGGTGAAATAGACCAATTTCCATTCTGTGCAGGATACCAACAAAGCAGTTTATGACTAATAGCGATGACACGGGTTTTTCGGCCTGTGACAACCAAGCTCTGCTGGTGATTTTGTGCAGGTTTAAGGATTGAATGAATAAACATGAGCTTTGTTTCATAAAGGCCTTTCAGAGAGAGAAATCCCGTAGACTGAGGATACATAAGCTTTAAAGTAGAGGATAATCTCTTATACCTGGAAGATGACACACAACAGTGGCTTTTTAGAAAAGTTGTTCAACATAAACTTTATGCTGCAGTCATACAATTCTACTGAGGGGTACAAAATGAGAAAGATACATGTAAAAATTGCTGATGGAAAAAAAAGACAGGCGGATATTGTTTGCCATGTCCTAACCCTCTGCGCTTGGAAGGGTATGCAGTGGTATGGCTAACCTACTGGCTGTCTCGAGGCAGCTCTTCAACTCAGTGCTCCGATGCTGGTGTCTGCCTCGGAGCTTATCAGGCTTTCCCAGATGGTGATTTCAGCGCACAGAGGCAACGAAAAAAGGAAGAGGGGAGCAGCGAAGTGGAGGTGAGTTTACAAAGATGAAGCAGACTGTACGTTTGGGGTCAAAAAATGTGGCTTTCCTCATTTCTCTTCAGTGGGAACAAACAACATTTTCTCTGACAAAGTACATCTGGCCAAAAAGAAAATTAGTGCCGGCTAGCTTTTGGGAAATCACCTCAGTGGACGTCAAGGGCAGGATATTATGCATTCCCTTCGGTGTCATTATGCCGTGTTATTTTGAGTTGTTTAGTTTTTTTTTTTTTTTTTTATGTCTTTGAAGTATCTGTCCTGCATTAGATGACATCAAATTAGTTTACTATCATTTTAAAGCAGATAGCTTAGAACAAAAAATATAAAGTGTATGAAAAGGTATTAACACCACCGGAACTTAGATTAACTTATTTTCTTGCAATCTTATGTGACAGCCCAATACAAAGTAATTATAACAACAATACATTTTATTTGGAAGTGTCTTTTATAACACTGAAGGTCACTTTACAAAGAAAGGAGCGGTTCATTGCTGTTAAGTTTCTCAGAGTATGTCTCTCCCAAACTTGCACATCTAGAGATTGGTCCTTTTTTATCACCACTTATCATGGCAAAATAATTTAAGCTCAGTGAGATCGGATGGTTTAGTCACAGAATTAGGTGTGGTCTTTTACTGGGTGATTTTTAACAAAAGAGAATGTTTTTATCATAACCATTTCACAGTAGGTCTGGGTGTATGTTGTTGTGGGCTCACTGTCTAGCTGGACGGTGAACTTTCACTTTTTTTGTCTTGCATTTTGTTCTCCTTCTCTTTCCACACATCCGGCCAGGTTTTACACCACGCATGGTGTTGCGATGGAAGTCACAGTGTTCATGTTTGGTCTCCAGAGAACCAGAGAACTGTCTTCCGTATGTTTTCTCTCTCCCTTGTGGCGTGGCAAACCACAACCTGCACTTCTAGAGGCCTCCTTTCATCGATGGTCACGCCTCCGTAAAGGTCAAACTTGTGAAATGCGCGACTAATAGTCGTCCTGTCAACCTATTCTCCCGCCTAAGCTACGGATCTCTGCCTTGCCTCCATTGTTTTTCTACTGTTCGTGTTGCTGCGCTGATCACAGAAGAATATTGTTTTCCAATTCACCTAAAAAGCTCATGGAGTGGGTGTGAGTAGAGTGCCCAGCTCCTTCAGTGGCTCAGAAACAAATCCTAGACACTCCAATATCCTTGTCTGCTGCCCTCCGCATCCTCTTCAGGGTCATTTGTTGTGCCATTGTTTTGTCTATTTCTTAATAACTTCAACAGCAACGCTCAACAAAGCGATCACATTTCAGATTTGCTCGCTTACAGACTGTAGAAGATGCCTGTCTCAATTCCTGCCGTAAAATTAGTCAACAGAATCTGTCGGCTTCAACCTGCTCCATTGTACAGAATGAAGCAGTGCAGCGTGCATCTGTGTGAGCTTGTCAGCTAATTGACTGTAATGTCATTTTATCTGCTTCAGCAGGTTATTGACAACAGCCTCCCAGAGGCTCGATCATCCTTCTGTCAACTCGCCATCGTGGGAGACGCCATTATCGTTTGATTACAGCTCATGCTTTCATATAATCCTGACATTTCCCCCCTTCTTTTGAGCTTTGGGAGTTGCCATAGCGGGCGACATTGTACTGGTAATAGTTAAATGCCTTGTGCATGCACGCGCGTGTGTGTGGGTGGTGAAGGTAACGGGCAAGAGGCAATAAAGACGGTGTTAATTTCCTGGAGCCACTCAAGACAGTCTTCATCCATCTGCTTCTTTCCCTTTAACAACTTTGCAGCCTTTAAATCTCGAGGTTCCTGTACGTCAGCAGGAAAAACTGCGTGCGTGCATGCGTGCTTACATACAGCAGATTAAGGAACAGCAAGGTGGAGGGGGTAGTCATGGATGATGCCCGGTAATTATTGGAGGAACAGCTGTGCAGCCAATGAAGGAAAACGCATGAAAAGAAAAGGCAAAGGGAGTGTGGAAAATGTTAAGAGTGGTGTGTCTAGGATTAATCTTCTCCTCGTAGAGTTACCTGGGGAAAGAAAGGTACATGCTTCATACTGAAAGTGGAAAAAAGCAAAAGAAAAAACCCCAAAAAACAATCAAGCTACTGCCAAGCCTGTCTTTGAAGTGGAAGAAAAATGTATTAATATTTCTATCGACAGTGAGTTTGCAGTTTGCCCACGAGATGCAGCCAATTCATGCTCTTTTTAAGGTGTGCGGGGCGTTGCGACGACCTTCGCTATGAACTGTATCTTTTCACTGTCCTTTTTTTATTCTGACCCGTCACTGTACCCCTTATTAATCTTCCGCAGTGAAAAAAAAAAACAAAAAACCCAACAAACTCGGCTTTGACCAAGCTCCGGTTGCAGAGGGATATCAGAGGAATCAATACAAGGAAAAGAATCACCAGTGATATTGTGACAATGTGGGTGAAGGAGAGAATCTCCGGTTCATACAATGTCTCTAAAATATATCCTGTCTCCCAAAGTACCACTTCATGGTCGCAGTTGTCAAAGGATGGTAAAAAGTGTGTCAGATTAAACTAGGGCATCGATATGTTACATATCCAGATGGCATGTGATGCCTGGAGTCTTTCTGGTTTGAGTTTGCACATTCTCTCCAGGTGCTCTACCTTCCTCCCACAGTCCAAAAATATGACGGTTAGGTTAATTGGTCTCTTGACCTATGCAGGTTTTACCCCCTATTTTGCTCAATGACAGACACCAGTCCTCCTGCCACCCTGCAGGGATGAGTGGATATAGCCAATGGATGGATAATCCCAAAATTAAGCTAATTAGCAAAGTAGTTAATTTCAAACAGGACTTTTATTGAACTGAATTTGCGAATATTAATGCATGATACTTGAGACTAACTTCAATTAAGTATGTCTGTATTGACTTTATGACCAGTTCTTTTGTCAAAGTGTGAATATTAAACATAGCCAATGCTAGCATGCATTAATTACCCAGGAAATCAAATTCTTTGTTAACTGTGTTGCATCATTTTACCATATTGTTTTCTTTTTTTGTAATTCATTCTGTGGAAGAAGTTTAGTAAATATGATTCGGGTTGTTAAATAGTTCAAAAATGTTCACATATGATAATAATAAGGTAATAATAATAATGAGGCTCTCTCTGATTTCATCTTTATGATAATTAGCGTGGTTCTGATTTTCCTGATGATCAATACAACTGCACAACTTCTGTCCCAACAGCTTAAACACAGTTTTTAGAGATCTTAAATCAACCCCATGAAGAGTTACCAGAAAGAGCCTCTAGCAATAACACTGAAAGTTCTCGAAGGATTACCCAGAAGACCAAGGAAGACTATAACTCAGCACACTGTTTAAAAAGATAGAAAGGAAGGAAGAAAAGCGAAAAAAGGCTTTTAAGTAATTTACTTAAAAATGAATCACTTTTTAAAGTAAATTCTCTTAACGAGACCAGGAAATTCTTTTAAAAATTTGCAACAGCTGATGAATTAAATTTAAAACTCAGAGCAAAGAAATGGCAAAACACTTTGTTTTCCTGCTTCGCAGTGTCTCACGGTTTAATTTGAAGTTGTATGGATCGCACGCTCAGTGCCCAGGGCAACCTTCCACTGGGAGCAGCTCAAGCACTCAAAAAGAAAAAAATAAAATCTGTTTTCAGTTGCTTACTTACATGCGTACTGTAATAAATAATAACTGCACACCTCTAGAATCGAGGATAAAATTAGCCAGTTCTGATTTGGTGTTAAATTTATGGACTATTTTTTTGAAGGAATCACTCTTGTTGGTCATCTATAACTCAAAAGTCTCTTGCTCTTACTCTGGTTAGATTATGCTGGTCCATTTAATAAGCCTGTTCCTAAATTCTCTCGTCTTTGCTCTAAGCTGCAGATGAGACTGTTTATGCAGCAGTTCTTGCAGTTCGGCAACAAAAATCCCGTAGTCCATGAAACTGTCAAACGTGTCTACAGTCCAAGCGCCTTGTCAGGATCGTTCATAATTAATATGAATTAAGATGAGCACACACATTTACTGTCTGTCTCGAGGCAGTTCCACATAAATCCTAGTTTCACACACGGAGACCAGCATGGATGAAGATTCTTTACGGCACATCATCATGCGCCCTGACGTTGATATGCATACCAAGTTTGTTTCTGTGATGCGTTGCTCCTTTGACAGCTATGAGAACAAGGATTTTCTTTTATTCATACTCCTTCGCTGATCTCCCGGAATAAAATTCTTAAGGCACCGGAGAGCAGAAGGAACCAAGCAGCAATCCATATGCAGCAGACGAGATCACACAGAACAGTAAACGTGAGTTTGGCTCCGGGATAGACTGTAATGATATGAGTACACGCTCCATGACACTAATGACATTTATGCAGATTGCACTAACAAAAATCACATTTCCATTTTTACAGCTTAGGCCATTTTACTGGCTTTAATTACAATATCGTCGCTGCTTCGGTTATTCTGTTTGCACACAATATGATTTTTTTTTATTCTGTAAAGTTTGAAGTGCATATTTCTTGCAGTGTGGAAATTTTTCTTTTATAGATTTCTACAGCTTTTTGTTTTTGCGCGGAAGGTTGGAGAACCGCAAACAAAGTTTTTAACGTTGGGCTGAAAGTCACAAACCGGGGTCAAATTAACCAAATGAACCCGGCCTATGTTTTTTTTAAAAATCCAACCCCCCCCCAACATCTACTAATTGGTTCTACCACCCTTGGCATCAACATCTACCATTAGGGAATGAGTTTTGTACTGTGAAGAAGTTTTATTTTGGTTGGATTAGCCACACTGGGAGGTTTTTGAGCTTGAACAGTCTATTTAAAGTGATGTGACAGCATGTCATTTTGATTTAAATTCATATTCTTTTTTTAGGACACTCTAAAACCTTCTCTTTTCTTTTCTTTCTTTCTTTTTTTTAAGCCTGCATGAGTGCTTGGTGGAATGCCTTGGAGTTTCTGCTACTCAGCAGATTTTATGGTTCAACCAAAGCAAGTCATCCTGGTCCTTAAGCAGTAATGCAGCCCCAGACCATCACACTACCAGCATCACCGTTTCCGGCTGAAGGCATAATGTTCTTTTCCAAAATGCTGTGTTGGTTTTAGAGAGAGGGATTTCTGTTTTAGTTTTAGCTTTTTGGTCCAGTGGTGGTTTCGCCTTGGAACTCTTTCAAGGATGCCATTTTTTTTACTGCAGTAAAATAATCAAAACTGACCTGATTGGACGTGGAGTTCGCAGTGTTTTAGACATTGTTGCCTCATAGATGGAAATGTGTTGCACTTTTCTTGGGCCGGGCTCTGTGGGGAGTGTACTGTCCTTGTTTTCTCCTTTTTAGAATTACGGCCTTAGCAATGACTTTGCAACTCCTTTGGATGTCATTGACATTGTGTATTTTTAATTTTCTTTTGACTGGGGCATAGTATATATCTTTTGGATATATACTATGTGTGTGTGCTTACTTTTTTTATTGATTCTACACATCAAAAACACACCAAACAAACCAAAACTACTTTTTTTTTTAATTAATGAAATTTTCACTTGAATGCTGCTTTTCTATTTACTCGGGTTCCTTCTGTGATACTAAATTTCTTACTTTTATTGCATGCATTAATATATCAGTATTGCTGTTCAGATTCGCTGAGTGTTTTCTGTCTAAATAGAAGTGAAATAACAAAAACACTCAAGAGAGTGCCAAAAATCAAAAACTAAATGCAAAGAAAAAATAATAATTACAGACTGAGAACATAATGCCCCATACTAAATGTGTGACAGCTTGCCGTAAATCCCACCAACATAAACTGGTGCCGTTATTTCCCTCCTGTCACGAACGCTAAACCCGTCTATTTGAGTCGAGCCCACACTTAGCTGCTGCTGCTGATTGTTCTTCGCTTTTCTTCAGCTGTGTCACCACAGACCCGGCATCATCGGTTTGCCAGATTGCCAGGAAAACTCAATAGGAGCCAGCCAAGTCCAGGTCCAGTGTCAGGAATATTTAGTACATGATCGGCTCTGGAATCATAACGCTCTGTGTTCAGTCTTAACTCATAAGCTTGCAGCACAGCAAGGCGGAGTCACAAAGACGACGCTCTAATTGTCTGACTACACTGCTCCTCAGAGGAAGCATGGCTCCTCTGGTGCTGGAGAGTCCAGGATCGCTTCAGCAGCATTCAGCTCCTCACATGCAGTGTGGATGCATTATACAGGTTTCTGTGCAAATGGGAGCTGAGTCATAAACTGATTCGTAGTAGGGCGACATTACGGTATTCCTGAGGCGGCAGAGAGGGCACCGTGCCCTGGCTGTCGTACACGAGAGAACATGAGTGATATGGCTCCATGCCTGCAGGCCCGGTTTGGTCACTCTGCCAGATTGTTGTAATTTTCCTCCCGTGGGGTCTAGTACACATGCGTAACCTTCTGTATTTCACCTTGGCACTGTTCGCGGGTCAAGGAGAGTGTAAAAACTGCGCCTTGATAACTGGAAAACGTAGCTTTATAAAAGCTTCCTGCACAGTTGGTGTCTAGCTAAAGCATTCATACTCAGTTTGTCACTTTGCAAACATCATATTTCATCATAAGCTGTCATATTTCATTTTATTGGGCCTTTTCGCAATAGAGCAACAAAACAGTAGTAGGTCTGAGAAGTGTTAAAACTTTGTTGATCATTATTTGCAAAATAAAGCTTAAGGTTGTTATGATCCTGGAAGCTAAAACTCATTTCCAGTCTCAGTTCCTTTTTGCAACATCTAGCGGCTCCATCCAGCTTCCCATCAAAGCTGCTGAAGAAAAACATCCCCACACAGGGTTTCCCCCCAGAAAACATGCTAAGCCTGGTGCTCACGGCGCTACGGCAGTCATCCAGCCATCCACCATGTTTTTGAGTTAAAAAAACATGGTGGATGGCTAAAAAATGTTTAAAGTTGACAGGAAATGTGAAAATATCATTTGACAGTTGTGCATTTTTGGAAGACTGGAAGATTAATACCTAAACACCAACTATAAGGTCTTAAAAAAAGGCAATCATTAAAAAAAACAACAATTCATAAATTAACAATGCTTAGTCTGGTGGGGGCACAAGTAAAGCCTGGTGGCCCACCAGGCTTATAATACACTGAGGGAAACCCCGCCACAGTATGAGGCTGCCAACACCATGTTTCACTGTGCTGATGACCAGTTTTAGCTTTCTCTCACACAACGCAAGCTTAAAAGTTGAATGTTTGGTCTCATTAAATGTTTACTATGTCCTCTAGATCATTTTTGGATAACTTTATATATGGGACTTTTTAGCTGCTTATCAATATCAGGTTACATGTACTCCGCTCACAGCAAGTGCTAAGCAGGACACAGAAAAAAGTCACAATGTATTCACTAACATAAATGTAAACCAGAATGTAATTAACTTGTAGTTTTTATTATGTTAAAACGTGTTTCTTATCTCCAACCTAAACTGCTAGATATGCTCTTCATAATCAGAGCTTTTTTTTTAGTTCAAGTCACAATCTGTCTGTGATCGTGTGTCAAAAACTCCGCAGATTGAGACGCTGACAGCTTCTCTGCGTTTTCTGATAATCTTTTGAAAGCCTCTAACCTGACATTGATCCATCAACTGCAAACCTTAGTTTACGTTTACATGCGTGTTTCTGTTGTTGTTGCTAAATGCTGCAGACTGTGTGTCTATCTGGAGACAGTGCCTGTTAGCTTTATGAGGACAAACTTTAAAAAAAAAAAAAAGTTATAAAAACAGTGAGAGCTGGAGTGTGAAGCGTGAGTCCATGTGCGCCCGGTCCTGTACTCAGCTGCCAGGAGAGCCTCTTGGTCTGCCGTTTGCCCGTTTCCAGCTCCAGGGACAGAGGGGAGGTGTTGAGAGAGAAGCTGCATGCAGCAGATGGCAGAGATATAACTCTGCAGAGGTAAGAAACAGCCCATTAGCCTGACCAAAAATGACAGTTTGCCTACTCTTTAGCGCTTAGCCCTAAATACGCATGACCAGATTGAGACTGTGTCTGGCATGATCATCGCTGCGTAATCATGTTATGGGTTTGTGGCACTCTAGACAGAAACAACTCTGTTGCTCATCTGCTTCACTCATATTGAGGTGGCGCCAAGATAATAAACACAACAAGAAAAGGAAGGCAATCTGGGGCATCCAAAAAAAATGTAATGACTTCACCTACGCCACTAATTCCTACAACCTATAATGCTGTGGGTGAATAATGAGCTTCACCTCCCACATTCTTGTCTGTAATAAAACATTAGCAAAGGAAATATGCACAAGAATATGGTACCATCAACTTGTATACCTTTAACATCAAATAAAATAGTACAAATCTTTTCATTTTGGCTCAGCTAACATGGATTGAATGGTTTCCTTCACTTCTTCTGCTGCCATTGCTAAAGCTACAGACAACCTGAAAAGCTAAAACAGTGCAGAAAATCAACATCATCATTCACAACATCTTCTTCTGTTCACCGATTGGCCTGTTTGTAATTCTACAGGAGAAATCCAGCTCGCTGGTAGAAATCCCAGAGTGAGAACCGAAGAGAGATGAGAATCAAGTGGACTTAGCGGCCAAGCTAATAGGTGATATAAAGTCAGGTATTTTGGAAAAAAAACTAACTAAATCAGGCATAATATGGCATGTTTCCACTAAGCACATAAGAGCTTTCAGTATGACCACTGGAATGTATTGAATTTACATCAACAGGCATTTTTAGTGTTATACATCACCTGGGGTTTGTGGGAATTTGATGTGACGACAGTCTACAAGAGGGTCGAGGTCATTTTTGGTTGAAATGTTTGCTGCATGCGACTCTTACCGGGGGGAATATAATGTCTTATATTATGTTTTGCACTCAGGTGTTGTGTGCGATATTTCACTGTAAATTTGGGAGGTTTTTGGACCTTCACCATCAGTTTGGCGACTCAGCAATTGGGAGGTTTTTGAAAAGTCCACACAATAAAAAACATTAACTTATTGAATAAAAACAGCTAGGTGTTTTTTTTAAGCACTTGGGCTGTTTTTAGAAGCAGCTGAGACTCAAACGGAAGTATAAAAATGAGAAAAAAATTTTTAATTTTGTGTAATTTGGGATTTAAGAAACCTGAATATTTGTTTTTCACTAATTAAATCAAATCAAATTTTATTTGTATAGCACATTTCAAAGTGCTTTACATCATAACAAACACAAAAACACAGAGTCATGCAACATAGAATCAACAATCAAAACATTACATTAAGTCAAGTGCCATTGTTAAATTCGTAACTGATTACGTTTCAAATACAACTCTAAACAGGTGGGTTTTTAGTCGAGATTTGAAGGCACTCAGTGTTCCAGCCGTTTACAGTTTTCTGGAAGTTTGTTCCAAATTTGTGGTGCATAGAAGCTGAATTACTCTGACCTGAGCCGATCAAAACAAGCCTCTGAAGCCTTGAACCAAATTGGGTTTTATAGAATTCTGTATAAATTTAAGGTGCTTTTCACAAAGTTCCTGAAGTTTGTTTGTGTTAAATTGATACAGTATTTGACCTGACATCAATTAAATCATCATTGCTGCAGCTGCACTGCATGCCAGTTCTCCTTCAAGCTCTCTGATTACCAGTCCACACCGGTTTATGTAGACGACGTTCGATGGATAAGTTACTACTGCTGCTCCACACAGCACCGTGACTCAGATATGCTGCCATCATGATAATGAACAACCAATAATTCTCCACAAAGTCCTGTGCATACTCAGACCACTTAGGAAGCTCTCGTGCTCCATCAATCAAACGGGAGTGTGCTGAATTCTAGAAGAGCCCAAATAGAAAATTTAAAGAACAAGTCAGAGGCGAAATCCTGAGAAAGAGACTGCGCTTACTGCTTTTAACCAGCTGAACTGGATAATTATATCCAAACTGTCTGATTCTGATTACGTGTGAATCAGACACACGTAAAAAAAACAGAAAAAAAAAACAAAAAAAACTACTAAAAATGTATCAGACTGTTTGAAGCAAATGTAGCAAGCAAAGTTGGAAGACAAAAACAGGAAACTAAGCATTTAATGTGTAAACTATTGAGCTTCAGCAGTATCTGCTGCATCACTGAAGAAGAAACAGTCTGGATAATTTATCATTACGGTGTTTATTAAATGAATCACAGCGAGCGCCGCCTGTTATTCAGGCATATGTTCTGACCTTACTGGTTCCTAGTCGTCTTGAATGGCTGTCGGACATCATAAAGAACCGAGATAAATTTGATTTAGTCCATTAAATGTGCTTATTGATAATGTCTAAATTCGTTTTATATCATCTGGCCTTTACGACGTTGAATAAAACATTTGTTTTAGTTGGTCTTACGGCATTTTCCAAGATGGATTGGACATTAATTCATTGCACTTTGGCGAATCTGATATGCTCCGTAATCACACGCTCCCATTTGCTGTGAGTCATCAGACAGGGAATCTTTTATAGTTTGCTGGTGATAATAATAAATGAAACATTAGTTCCAAAGCTTTCACAGTTTTGAAACTCAAATAGGCCTAATCCTTTTTTGTCCAAGGCTTCCTACTGTGAGTATCTGATATGCTGAGTATTTTATTATTATTATTATTATTTGAAGGTCACTTATAAGTATGTAAAAGGAGGCTAACTGTTAATGTCCCAGTGATTTTTTTTTTATATATCAATATTTTTTTGGAAATGCTTTTTGTTAAAGTCTTATTTTCGAACCCTAACTTTACCCCAGTCACACTTTATGGGGTCTGAATGGAGATGCCAAGACAAAAGTAACGTAGTCCATTCTGAAACACCAGATCGATGCAAATTTTACATGCTCCGTTCACACATGCCGTCCAAAACAATGGTGAGTCAAAAGGGACACATGCTATGTAAATGCGACAGGAGGCGTGGCAAAATAAATCTAAGTTCTTCAGATTTAGACTTGTCTTTAGATATGAACATTTACATGGACAAATAAAAACAGCGTAGCAGTAGGAATATAGTTTGTCTGCTGTGGAAATAAATTTGCACTTTTGTTTTTCAAAATCTGTGATTTTTAAAAAACTGGTGTTAAGTCCAGATGTTTTTTTTAGATCGCAAATAAACATTCTAAGATGTTTAGCATTCATGATACGATGCATGAATGTGCTCATTTTCTGACCAGTTTTAAAGCCCAGACTAAAAGCTTTGTATTAAATTAGTATAATTTAAGTTTCACTTATCCTAATTACAACCTGGAGACACTATAAAAAGTAAGCCATTCCTGACATTTATTAGCCTTCTGTGCAGTAAGATGATGCAAATGACCCTTTTGTGTCTCTAACAGTAAGTCTGCTATTGCTTAAATTACCTAATAAGTTGGTAAAAGCTGAGAGTGCCCACACAAGAGCAATCATCTTGTTCATCAGAACACTTTTAGAGCAGAGTGCATGATTTTGTCATCTTTTTTTCTTAACCATAATTCTTGCAAATTACCAAAAAATAACATTTCAATACATGCTGTATTTGTTCCCACTGGAGAGGAGCACAAAAGGATGAGAGAGTCTGTAATGCCTTTTCCTTTTACTGAATAAGGTGAGACAGATTTAATGCGGCAGCTTTCCAGGCAGAAGCATTACAATGCGGCGACTTGACAAGCATGCAAGGCTTAGCTTCATACGGGATCCACGGGAAGTAGATAACTCGAGGAAGCTGCTTCAGAGGAAATTAAAGAGTCGTAGATGGCGCATGTTCCGATGGGAACTTGAGGTGTTATGGCAGCCGCGTCTGACCATAAGGAGAAAAGAAGCTCACTCTGTCATGAAAAGATTACATTCAAAAAGTTTTACCTTTAGATTGAACTGGTGTTTAAGAACTGGAATCACCGGACTGACAAGACTGTGCATTGTAAAAGTATTATAAATCCTTTAACGTCTTCCTTTTTTTGCCTTTTGTCATATTACAACCTATGTGATAGACCAGCATGAGGTACGGCGTAATTGTGAAGTGGATGGAAATATTTGTTGTGCATGTTACAGGGTTTCCCCCAGAGTATTATAAGCCGGGCGGGCCACCAGGCTTTACTAGCTTGCACCCCCACCAGACTAAGCATTCATTATTTAATTTTTTTTTTTTTTTAAATGTTTGCATTTTTGTGAGAAGTTACACTTGGTGTTCAGATATTCATCTTCCAATAACGCATAATTATCAAGTGATATTTTCAAACTTCCTATCAGCACGCCGAAGGATGAATGACTCCCCGAGCGCCCAAACCACCGGACTTACCAAGTTTTCTGGGGGGAACCTTGCATGTGTGTTTAAAGCCTCTTGCTACAAAGAAAGCTTTTTAGTGTATCTACACCAGATTTGCTCCTAGAGATGGAATTTATTGTCCATTCCTCTTTGCAAAATAGTTTAAGTTCAGTAAGATTAAATGGAGGACATATATTGACTCTCAGTTACATTTTTGGCCTGGATTTGGACTACACCACATTAGAACACAAAGGGAATTTGATCTAACGCTCTCCTGTTGCAGCTCTGGCGAAATGTGTTCACCTGAGATGTAATTCTGTGAAGTTCCTCCAGAGTTACCTGGCTTCTTCTCTGTTTACTACTGGTTTGGTAATGCAAAAAGGAATTTTCCTTCCAGTTCACAAAAAACACCCCAATTGTAGGAGACGGTGTGCGTCTACCATGCGCTAATTTTGGATTTATCCTCAGTTGAATCTTCCTCGGTCAAAAGGAAT